>JABJVR010002269.1:0-17672 GCA_025773905.1 Chitala chitala
ATGTGCTCTGGAATGGGCTCCAGGCTTCCCCGCGACCCTCACCAGGAATAAGCGGTTAAGATAATGGATGGATGGATGGACTGTGGAAGGAAAAAAGGTTGGGTATCCCCAGTGTGGGTGGGATTATCATATGTTGTCAATCACCTTAACTGGATCCCATTTGTTATACCTCGTCATGATTGACACAATGCAAATTCCACCCATAGTACATTTCTCCTATGAATATTGGAATTTAATGGCTAAGTATTAAAGACGTAATGATAAAATACAAATATAGTTGACCCGTGCAATTACTTGGTGGACCTCTGTTGTAAATACAACCTTTCATGTACGAAATACTAAAAAAAAAAGGGATTAGTTTAGAACACAATTGGTTTGTTTTACAGAAATCCTGTGAGTCTCTCATTTGCATATTTGCACGAGGTTAGTGTGTGTCCTCTCGCAATGTCAGGCTCGTTTCTGTGCTCCGCTTACTCCTCATTTACATGTCTGCACCCAGAGCCAGTTAGCAGAGCACCTCTTGTTCTCCAGGACATCAATGAGAAGACATTCTTTGCTTCCCACAGCGCCAATTTGCCCACATACCGCCTACATCGAAAAGGTCAGTCCATTAGTTATGGACCAAAAAGGGAAAGGAAGAGTCAGGCTTTGACTGGGCCATGCAGCCACCCAGGAGAGGCGCTGCACAGAGGTGTGTAGAAACAAACACGTACAGTGTTCATAGAGTTATGGAGGTCTATATGGTGGGCAGCATGTAGGCATCCCCACAGTTTCCTTCTCAATGAGGGGAGGGCAGACCAGTGGGTCAGATGACATGTGAAAAGGAACAGTTTGCAGAAAACTGAAACAGGATTAGTTCTCAGGAACAGCCCATCAGTTCATTCCACCGATTCAGAACAAAACAACAGTGGATATGAACCAGATGTAAGAACAGCATACAGAAGACCAGGTGGAACATCATCATACAGAACAATACGACATATAGCAAACAGGAACAGCAACGAGGAACAGCACATAAAAAGTCATTATGTGGAAAGGGCATGCTGAATTACAACTATAATGCCCTCACAGACCCCAGCAGGAACAGCACACAAGCAAACCAGGGTAGCACATGTTTCTGTGGTGATTGGTGTCAGGATTGTGTGAATGTATAGCCACATGGTTCCATATTGGCTTGTGGCACATGGCCTGTAACACACAGGATCGTGTTGTGTGAGCCCCGTGCCCTGTGCTGCCTCTCTGAGTCTCCACTCGATGCTGGCTGCAGATGCCTGGACCTCACAGCCAATTGTTTGTTCTGATAATATTCAACAGTCCTGCATGCCTGCCAATGATGGACTTACTCAAAGCCCCGACACTGTCATTGCACAAAGTCGACTGGATTTACAAAATAAAACAATTAAAGCAGAGAATCTTACATCCTAATTTGATTTTTAAGTTAGAAAAGTGAGGTAATACTACATCAGCCACAAACATCTTACAATCTAAGACTGAGAATATCAACAGGAATGGAATGGAACAACATAATATAAAAGATATAGAATTCCTCAGAAGAAGCATAAAATGTATTTTGACTGGTTTGTAATAATTACAATGTATTCATGCTTCCTTGCAGTCATTTTATGCTATGTTTCCTGTTAGGATATTTCTCTTAAATGAGGCCTACCCTAGAGGAATTCCAGATGTCCTGAAAAATTTCCAGCATTAATAAAAAAACACACCAGGTAACTACTCTAGTAAGATGCACAGTAATTGTTTTTCACAGGTTAACCAGGCCTACAGTTCTAAAGGAAGGGAATCCAATCAGCATGTTGCTCCAATGTTCCTATGGAAACCCAGGCATCATAAACAAAAACAGTGCTTGTGTGGGCCCTTGTGGGAGGTGGCACTGGAAAAAACCCAAACACTGGTTTCACTTTTCCAATGTCAACAGTCCTGTAGAGATGACATCAGCTTCTCACAGAGTGCAGCGCTGTTCAGCATGACACCACGTCTTTGCCGAAAGGGCAGATGGTTCAGCCACCAAAACAGGAACAAAGAGTCTGCAAAGTTCTCAGAAATCTGTGTCTTTAGACAGCACAGTCACTAAAATAACAATGCAAAGGAAAACATTTCAATCACCTACATAGCAATGACTGAGACTCTGTCTGAATTTTGAAATTGCGAGACAGTTTTGTAACTACAATGGCTAACAGCGGAGTCTAGCACTGACTAAACTCTGTCATGGTTAAGAACACAAAAATCTCAACACGAGCGGCTGTGCCGTAACTTTCAGCTGAGCTTTACACACACCAAGCACAGCTTTCAGTTGGGTATAAAAAAAAGTATAATAAAAAAACTTCATGCATTTAATTCTCTCAATAAAACCAATGTTGTGTCATCAGGTCAGTCTGTGCTCAGTAGCCAAAAGAGGTTGCCTGTGGAAAGCCCTATACTAAAATCTTTCACCAGACCCCAAGGTGGTCCAGTCTGCTGTATCAAAATGTAAAATGTGCATTTGATCATTCTGGATAAAGTCATCTGCTACAGACATGAAACTATTTAATGCTTATTTCTAAACATTTACCCCTTAGTTTCTAACAAAAACACATGACTTAACCATGTAAATCAAGTCACCAAAAGATAAATGTCCACATGGCCTAATCTTACTTATTTAATATTTTAGCAATGAAATCTTAAATATGGTCCCAGACAATAACAAGCAAAACACCAAAGTCTCTACAGACTTTTCCATCTTAACACCGTTGGCAAAATTTTTGCTAGGAGTTCCCATTGACATTGTTGTTCTCTGCCTTAAAAAAACAAGCCGCCCACAGGACGTGAAGCTACAGAATCACAGCCACTGTACTGTCTGTGGCATGGCTTCAAAGAGCGATCTCACCCAGCTGCCAACCAACATGAGGCAAATTCTCCACACCAGCATCGGTTTCACTTGGTGGTCTGCCCTGGGTGAGGGACCTCCTCCCTCCACGTGGCATGATCATTATGCCATCGCATTGTGCGGTTTGGACTAACTGTGGATTCTACCATCTACTGGCCCTGAGCAACAAGACAATTCTGAACTCCCACACAGATAAAAACCAATGCAAAAAGTAGTGGACACACTCTTTAAAATGTGAATAAATCCATCCATTATCTTAACCGCTTATTCCTGGTGAGGGTGGCAGGGAAGCCTGGAGCCCATCCCAGAGGACACCCAGGGCAGGGCACACACATCAACCTAACCTGCATGTCTTTGGACTATGGGAGGAAACTGGAGCACCCAGAGAAAACCCACCAAGCACAGGGAGAACATGCAAACTCCACACACACAGACCCAAGGCAGGAATTGAACCCCAGGCCTGGAGGTGCGCGGTGATAGTGCTAACCACCACGCCACCGTGCTGCCACGTGAATAAATTAAAAAGTAAACTTTTAAAGCCAGTATGGACACAGGGAACTGAAATATTTTTTAAATAAAGTACAAACAAAAAATTATACAAAGACACACATGCAGAAATATACTCTTAAATTGTGTAAATTCTCAGAGGCAGTTTGTTATTTACTTAGTGTAGTATAGATATTAACACGTACTTGAACAACAAGATTTTAAATGTTTAGTCATTATGCTTCTGTGTAAATTCAGTGCCTGACACCATCACTTAACACACTGCTCAGGGCTCATTCTTTACAGCTGTTGACCTTCACTGACACAAGGTCAAAACAGCTGTCCATACTGCTTCTGAAAGCTCAAGTAACTGCTAGCGACCCTGTTGCCTTTAAGTCTCAACAGAACAGCATGTTTCCATGCCATTATAAATACACCAACTGTGTTGAATTTGCAGGCTCTAATGAATGACTTTACTAAACTCACATTTCACAGATACTCCTGCAAATTAGTTTTTCCAAATTTATAGGCATCTTTGAAAAACTTTTTGCAATATACCTCCAAGCCCCATATCCCATCTTCCTAACTATAAAGGTGAAACTAACTATAAAATCCATTAATTTAAAAAGTCTTACATTCCATTTAAAAACTTTTTAAAAGGTACAAGAGAAAATATTCTCCAAAAACCCAAACCGCAAATCATTAACTAAACACTTTAAGTGTCTTTACCAGTAATGTGTTGCTTTTCTGTGAAAAGAGAGTTTAGACATATATGTTTACATAATGTAAAAAAAAAAAACTGCCTTAAACTCAATCACTCAGTGAGGGAGACTGAGGCAGTTACTAGGCGCCTTTAACCAACTGCATATTCAGATTCATGTTTAGTGTCATGTACAAAAAGATGCTGTCAAACGACAGCATGTATGCATGCTCCTCAGTGTGCAAAAACAGACACATGCACACGCTATAACACAATTACTGTAGGTCACTGAGGCAGTAAAAGAAAGGGTAGGCATTGCAGGGGGGTATTGTGCAAATACACAGGCATTTTAAATACTGTTTGTGATGTAACTCATGCTGAAGAAAAACAGTGAAGTATTTAAACACCGAGTGATCAAAGTGAATTTAACATTGTTGTTAGGAGGGGGTGGAGATTTATCAGGAAGTAGCAGGTCTGGTAGCAGACAGACTTTTTTAATTTAAAGCCCATCCTTCCCATCCCTACATCAACATTCGATGACAAAAATGCTACAAATATGATGCATTGCATCTTAGCGGTCCCTAGCAGGATGATTCAATTGAAATGTGGACATTATACGCTGTTCATACTTCTAGTGTAAGCAGACAGACATGGCAGGTTGCCTCAGCTGTTCGCTCTCTGTAATTGCCACCCAACTAATGAGTGATGGACAGAAGTGCTGAAGTGTTTAATTGTCTCCACGGCAGCAGCGTGCATTAAGCAGGAGAGAGAACACTTAACAGGCAACATTTTTCTATCCGTGCCTCACAGACGTTTTTTGTGAGGGGACGAAAATTCAAATGCCCATTATTAGTAAATGACACAGACATTTAACATTGAGGAACTCAGGCATCAAACCATATATGGATATGAAATCACAGTATGTCTGTAAATTGAGATTACTGTGTATTAAAATACTTTTAGACTTCAAGCACTTCATTTAACATGGTTATAATTTAATCTAACTAATGTGCTGTAAAGTTTTTAATGCAGCATATTAATGATCCATTGACACATTAAGTAGATAAATTAATGAATGTTATTAATGTAGTAAGCCACACTTCTTGGCAGACATCAGCCTGGCTACAATGTACGTCTGCTTTGGAACAACTCCATCAAGATGACCCTTGACCTTTGTGGTCTTAGCTACTCTTTAGCATCTTCTGTCCCCGTGAGCCAATCAGAGCCACTAACCCAAAACTGCTGCTTTAATTCCCAGAGGCACCAGCAAGCTGACACTGTAAAGTAGTGACTTAGCTACCACACAGCAATAACCATTATTCGGCATTAAATTTAGCTCCATAAATCACCACCCCATAAATCCATCCATTCATTTTTTAACCAGTCATGGTTACATGTGGCTTGGAGCCTACCCTAGACAGCATAGGGGATAGTGCTGGTTGCACCCTGAACAGGGCACCAATTCACTGCAGCGGCATTACCTCAGAAAGTGACCTTTATTTGTGTTATATCCATATTTCAAATTGCTTATTCATGTGTTTATATTCATAAAAACAAGTGCAGTGGCTCAGCAGTTAGCATCGTTGCCTTGTATTGCTGAGGGTGGGAGTTTGAAATTCACCTGGTACTAGGCCCAAGTCTATATAAGATAAGAGGATTGTGTCTGGAAGGACAATCAGTATGAAAAACCTGTCAAGTTGACGTGAAGCTCGTTAACTGGGTGCTGGTTGATTTACCGTGGTGTCACCCTCATGGGCCACAGCTGAAAGTTGACTATCTATATATAAAGCGCTGTCCAACTGAATCTATTTACTTTGAATGCATATACAAACAAGTTAATAGACAAAAAATAAAAGCCTTTATCACTACATGCAAAAGCCGTTTAACCTGTAATTAGAGTAACCAATATGCAAATATATTAATTGTTAAAATAATGACCACTGTATGGCAGGTGCCTTCTGACACCACCAAGCAGCTTTCTTTCCGTCTCCTTTAATGGAGACACGGTGTGAAGTGAGCAGGAGCTTCCCTCTCCGCGTGACAAATTACACACACGGCCGTGGGGAAATGCTGAGAGCAGGGAGCGGGAGTGAGCTTGTCAAGTGAGAAAACGGTTCCACAGAAAGTCTGTTTCATAAGGAGCCCCAATTTCAAACAGCCACGCAGCCTGCCTCTTGTCAAACATTTTGTTTTTTATTACAAAACTGCATTTTTAGCATTGCAGTGCAAATAGGGCAGACTGGAAAATACAAAATATAAATGCGTTCAGCTGCAAATGCATTGAATTAAGACTTAAAAGTGAAGGACCTGCTTCAGTTACAAGTGCGTTAGAATTTTGGCATCTGAGGTTTTAACATGTGTGATTTTGTTTATTTTTACCAAATACTCCCCCCGGGGCGGGTTGAACGGTGATGTGCTGTGAATTTTAAATCTGACCAGCTGTGTCAATAAGGTGTGTGATTGACACTGAGACTATATGTTAGAAGTGAGGCTCCTTTCCTAGCAACTGCATCCTCACCCGGTCCTCCTGAAACACGGGTTGCTACAGCAATTCTACTGTTGACTGATGTAGTAAAATAAAAAGGGGGGGGGGTTATAACCAAGAGTGATCACGTTGTAGAAGAAGTTGGCGATCAAGGCAGAGAGAGAAAACGGTTTTCGGTTTGAGGGTTATTACAGCACAGAGTGAAGACTAATGCGTTGTGTTTCTGCTGAGCAGCGGTTTGCCCACCAAGCAGCGAGGGGGGCCTGGACACGTGGGGAGGTACATTCTTGCTACACGCAGCGCTGGCAGGCAAACAGACACCACATTTCACACAACTGCTTCAGTGCTGACAGGCTGGCTGAAACTGTACATTACACACATCGCCTCCAGCTCTGGCAGCTTGGCTCAAACCATTCACACCACACTGGCCTCACCTTTCCCACAACGCTGTTCTCTATAACATGGTATGACAGTCGACAACCCGGAGAGGGCAGAGGGACACACGGAGTCCAGGCTGGCACCACCTGCACTGACACCTTAGAAGGACAGAGGGGAAGGGACAACAGCAGGTAGCATGGCATGGCTATCTGTCCAAGACCACCTTCATTAATTTTTTGCTGTGTGAAAACTGCTTATAGAAATTAGGGTCTCTGTTCTGTGGCATAACTAAGAAGTCTATGTGGCACAAAACTACGAACTCCTGCATACTTACATGAGGCCAACCACCCGCAATACAGGCCCGTGAAGTGTCACAGTTGGCAAGCTCACAGGTGCCAGTCAGGTGCTAATGACAAATAACACTTTACACAAAATCTGGTAGACGCTTTGGGCCACAAAGTATAGATCATCGTTATATTATATAAAAGCCATGACACTATAACCAATGATGCTTTTAATGAACAGGTAATTGTTGGTTAGTATCTGAGATCCTTGGCATTCCAGAAAGCTCTGAAAGGAATCCCAACAAATTCACATTCTGAAATTCATGTGAACATCTCTGAATAAACACACACAATACTATAATCTGGATAATAAAACTCAGTACTCGCTTCTTGCCTGTTTCAGAAAACCACAAGCTTTAAAAACAGTAACACTTTACTTCAAAAGAAAATTTGTTCAAAGGTTGAATTTTAAAAACGTTTAGTGTTAGTACTGTGCGATCATCACAAAATCCTTCTCACAAAGACAGTTTAATAAATTATCAAAATTACAAATACAATATACTGTACTAAGCCCAGTTTATCCCAAAACAGTATAAACGGAAATTTTCACTTTGAAGATCAGACCCTGGCAGTTGGCAGAGAGCCCGTTCTCCAACGTCACCACGAGAATGTGCTGAGCCTCAACTACACGTTGTCTACCTTCACTGTCACCTACAAAACTCCCTCCAAGCATCTGCTGCAAGCACAGAACTAAATAAGGCACCGAACTTGTGACACCCTTCATTACAGTCAGCAGAGAGGCCTGGCTCAGGTGAGCGGAGTATAAAACGGACTGGACCTTGATGTAACCTGGTAACCTAATGCACCACATTTGTGACACACCATTCTCCAATTGCCAATGCAGCCCTGTTCTGTCACAAGCTGCAGAATGTGAGGAATGCTTGAAAGTAAGTCGTGTATTGTGATTTTATTCCATTGTGCAGATATTCATACAAGAACTGAATATAATTTTGAAAGTGACATTAATTTTTAGGCCAACCTAAGCATGAGGCTTATTCTAAGAAGTACTGAGTCTTTAATAACAATAATAAAAAGCTGTTTGTAGAGACAGAATAGCTAGAATTACAGATTCTGCTAACCAAAGACCAACATTTCTCCAACAGGGTCATAATGCAAATGGTCAGTGTGGTGGGCTTCAGCACCTAATATTTTAAGCATAGCCTCAAATATTTTCGCCTTGAAAACGAGTTTTATAGCAAAGCAACAGACAAGACCCAGTCAAACTTGGCTTAGCCCCTGATCTTTTCAACAGCTAGAAACTCCCCTGGTTACACTGTATATCTGTACATATATTGTATACATAATGTATTTACATCATATTACATTACACATACAACTGCAATGTTACGTATTGTCCACCATCTCGTTTGTTTAAACTTTGCTGTCAACGACAGGTAAAGTAAGTACGACCACACAATGATAAAAAGCATTTAAAATGCAAAGTGAAACTGCAGTGGTTTCTTCGATTAAACGCAAAAAAAAGCGCAGGACGCGTGTCAGCATTACGTCTTTACATTTATTGACTGTGCCTCAGATACGGCACTGATAAAGGTAGACACTTTGACACCAACTGTCTGAAAATACAGACCTTGTGTTTGTGGTTATTTTACTTCTGTATGTAATACTGGTGGAAAGCAGCGCTGTTAAGTATTAAAATAGCGTGTAGTTTTCACTCCGATCATGCCTGTATCCGCGTTTTTCCATTTCTTATATGGGTCAACATCTGCATATTAAAGTCATTGAGGATAAATTGTGCATTTCTACAGTTTAATCCAAAGAGGCATGGGATCAAAGGGATTTCTCGTTATTTTATTCGAGCTTTATTCCACGCCACAATCCATATCGCTCATTATCGTTTTAAGATGATCGCGGAAGCTTTTAACTTGATGTTACTCTGATATTGACTTAGAGAACCGTAGTCAATAAGACCATGACTGGTTTGCCAAATGTCCATTTCAATTTTGAAATGTACGCTTCTTGATATGGATTATGATCTGAAAATTAAATTTTGAAAACGCACATTACGTGATTTGACGGTTTTAATCACATAAAACCGATATAATTCGTCGCAATTTCTGTCTGCATGTACGATATTAGAATACATTACCACTTCGCTACATTCACGTTATATACCTTTACCACTGTAAAAACGTAACCTATTCATAAATCATGAATATAAATATATCCTATACAACATACTTTTACGTTTATGTCCAGTATACACACCAGAGGCACAATAGGTCCTACAGACTCTCAGAAAATAGCTGTCAGTTCAACAGAAGTGGGTCATTTTATAAATCGTATAAATAAACGTGAAGAAACGGAGTTACTTGCTTTAGTTTGTCATCACAAGATAACTCAAAACGGATAAACATCACTCGCCTTTTAACATATGAGAATGGTGTGTATGTCATTCAAGTTTTTGAAAACACGCGGTATTCTGGCTTCAAGGCTTTACTCTGGTACCACTGTTTTCGGTGTTTAAACCGTTTGGTTTACAATCAAGTAACTGTAATTAATTTCCAAATACACCAAAGCTGTCAGTAAAAGCTAGAACTGTCAAGTATCTGAGTAAATCTCCATCAGTGCATCTCATATTAGTTCCGAGATGTATGATGTTCAAAACTCAAATATAACGAGTATTAAAATGCAATTCCTTTTGTAAGTTTTTTTTCTGGTCATATTGAAGTCGGTGTTTCCTTACCTGCATTAATATGTGATGGTGAGATGCCGAAGTAGTTAAAGTGGTATTGCTCCGACGAACTCTCTCCTCTGCCTCACGGTCTCAGCGCTTGTCAGTGATGTTTTTCTCAGTTCTCTCCGCCCATGCTTATCCCTGGCCTTCGGGGGCACTCGTACCTGCGTGTCGAAATGTTCTACTTTTGCTGAGCAGGATTCACTAACCTGGCAGTAGCAACTGCATATTAATTTTAAGGAATTGAGTGCAAAAGTACTGCAAGCCTCAAATACACATGGAACACCTTTCAAACGTTTTCCATTCATTGTCGTAAACAAACGATACGTTCTTTTTATCATATTCACCAGAATGGTGCATAAAAATAAAAATATCAGCGTTAAAACTGACATTGTTAATTAGCACGTGGTGAAAAATTTAAAGGTACATTTCAACATTGTGCAATTATAACTATTGTATCATAGCTTAAATTATTTTTGTGAAGGACAGACTGCAAAACCATTTTCGAAGTTCAAAATACAGGACTGGGAAAACTACTTAGTTCCTGTACCTTGTAGGCTTATAGAATTTGAGCATGTATTCAGCTTTTTCTAGCTGAATATATGCTTCCCATTGCTAAATATATTTACTTGTTTGTATGGAAGCTGAAAAACCTGGTGTTAAATTATTCATCCACAACTCAGAAAACAATCATTGTACTATTTCAGGAATATAACTAAACATTTTTATCTAACTGGGGTAGAGCGTATTCAAGCTGTTTGCCACATCTCCTCTGAGCACGAGACAGGCAAACAGCACGGGATCCTCAGAGGGCATCTGACACATTTTGTGGAATTTTTTTTCCCTTCATTTTGAAGTTGACATTAGAGCTCAATGCTGCAAATATCTTTTAGCTTTATAAAGCCAGCAGCATCGGTAAAGCAGTTATTGCCATCACTGTCAAAATGGATGTTACCAACAAAAGCATTGGCATAACTGATTTCCAGCACTGCTCATGCCAGAGACTGCACTCTCCAGTTTCTTTATCAAGGCCATTTTCAGTGTGAGGTATATTGGAGGCTCGATACAACCTTGGGAAACGGCAGTATAACTGCATCCATCATTTCAAAATGACTCAGAAGGAAAACGTTATTTCAATGTTCAGCATTAAAATGTAGAGAATGGTTTTACGGCAGAGAAACCATTTTCCAGTCCACCCTTTATTCCAGCTTCTGAAAGCAGATGTTTGATTAAAGTTGACAGAATCCTTACAGACTCTAAATGTATTTCTGCCCACAGGCTCTTAGGACTAGTGAGTAAGGAAACTTCAAGTAGAATGAAAGTGTTTCAGGAAGCTTTCTGAAAACTTAACTGTTTCACTCACAAAGCTTTAAAAAAAAAAAACGAACAGGTGCAAACATTCACAAGAAAAATGAGAGAATAAGGAAAGGGAGACGAGAATGAACGATAGGTTGTTTCCTGTATTGCGCAAAGTTCTGTAATCTGTATAATGCTGTAATCTATCTCAGTATATAACGACAAAAATCTGTGTTTAACTCTAGCAAGGGCCCTATAATTCCAAATCTAAAGAAAGCATTCGAAATGGTACAAAATATCAACATAAATAAGCACTTGGCAAACCTTTGAAAACACTGGTATCCATAGTGAAAACAGCACATACATATTAAGTGAATTTGATAGACAGTCAACCTGCTTGTAAATGTTCTACGCCCTCCTCTGTAAGATGTTAAGTGATATAGCATTTATAACCACATAAAATGTCTAGGCTGTACTCCACAGTACTGTATGTACTCATTGCCAAATTACAGTCTGTTTAAATCAACAGTACATTACTTAAGACAATGTGTCCAAGACTATGTGTTCTTAAACTGGATCACTTTCTGCTAATAAAAACCATCTTTTTTCAGCAGATTTCTGACCATGCTCTCTCGGAAAGTGGCTTTTATGTTCCCTGTTATCAGCTATCAGACAATGACAGGTCACAACACACAACACACCCGCTGCCTTCCATCTCCTGACTGAGTCACACTTTTACACATGATGTGTGTAATGTGGAACAATCAAAACACCTTGCTTCGAACTGCACTTAAGGCCCAAAGGGCTGCAGTTCATTTATTTTTATTTGCAGGTGAAACAACACATCACATATAGAACAGAGGTCCTCAAATGACCCCCCAGCTTCTGCATTTAATCATTCCTCTGCTGGGAGCAGATTTTTTTTCATTAAGTATCTATCCAAGCAGCACAGATATATGTTAAATCCCACTAAATATACTCCTGTTGCCCTGTTTATTTATATTATGCATGACTCAGGTAAACTGAAAGGAAAACTTGTTTTCTTGCCAGCTACTAGACTGCTACTAGACTGTTGAAATCGGTCCAGTTGTGTGTCTTCCTAAAACAAACATTTGTCTTCCTAGTTTGGTTATTTTGTAGATACACGATGGGAAGAACGTTTCAGTTTGGAAAATGGGCGTTTCCCCCAACTGATCAACAGCAATCTTCACAACTGGACCGATTTCAACAGTCTAGTAGCAGTCTAGTATGTTCTTCCTCTCGTGTATCTACAAAATAACCAAACTAGGAAGACAAATGTTTCCTGGATGACTACAAAGAATCTAACAACTGACACATAAACTAAATATTTACATGTAAAGATGTTTAGATAAACAGCCTTGAGCCGCGACTCAAAATCATTAAGACATAGAATGCAGCTGGTGAAACACAAGCTGGCACGTAGCCGCAGAAGGAGGTTAACTTGAGGACAAAGTACCATAGTACATGTTTACCATAATAA
Organism: Chitala chitala; assembly: GCA_025773905.1. Classification (NCBI taxonomy): domain Eukaryota; kingdom Metazoa; phylum Chordata; class Actinopteri; order Osteoglossiformes; family Notopteridae; genus Chitala; species Chitala chitala. The sequence continues at coordinate 12,767 of JABJVR010002269.1, forward strand.
AGGATCTGGCATACTTTTCTGATGCAAATGATGTAGTTTGAGAGTCTTGCTTTTAACACATTCGTCCAGGTTTTTAAACTTACCAATAATATACTATAATGATTTTTCTTTGAGGTTTAAGTGTAGGTGTTGGGGAAATGACGCAAATGTGTGTAAAATTGCTAAATTTACAGCAAGTGTTGATGGCTGACTGTGGCACAGATAATTAAATAGCAAGCTAGAAATAACGTCACCACAATAATGCGCAGAAACATTATACTATTAAGTATTTTCCAAGCCTGTATATGTTGCCTATAAAGGATTTATTTTGAGTTTCTTCTGGTTTACCACGATGGCCGCATGTATTAATGAATAAATGACAACAAATCCACGCACTGTACTAGTGATGGAAATATTTGATCAACGAAATTAAGTTAGTTGAGTGGGCAAAGTTCATACTTTGCATTTCAGCAGAATGTTTCTTCTCTTCTACCTGCAAATGAAATAAAAACCCAGGAGAAATGACCATCAGAGAAGACAAATGGCACAGATCATGTATTGCAGCTGTATGGATATTTTATACAGTATATCATGTTCACATGAATTATTCACAGTGTTTTATGAATCACTGAATATTTAGGCAAAAATTCAAATGAACTTTTATGGAAGTACAATGGAAAATATATATTCATAACTACTGATGTCTATTAAAAATTAAAAACACTGTAGTACTCTGTCAAATTTTACAACTCAATAACAATAACTGATGACCCCAATCTGGATCTGTTGCTAAATAATTAAAAATTTAACTTGTATACCTAAGCCCTGGAGTATTTTTATTAAACAGTCAGAAGTATGAAGATGATGGGCTCCAGGTTTCCCATGACCCTGAATGGGCCAGGCAGTGAAGGGAATGGACAGATGGATGGATGGAAGTACGAAGATCTGGCTTTGTACGCACCATGAACTGAATTGAGAACTTTAGTTCAAGGGAATGATTCATGGAGCAGCAGGTGAACCGGTACTGGAACCTCTGAAGCAATACAAAAATCAGAAAAACTATAGTAGGTGTCCCTGAGAACACTGGGCGTGACAACTGATTGCAATATAACACACACCAATCTTCGCAAAGCCACCAATTGTCACACAGTGATACCCTGGAGGGAGAGGTCAATCCCATTACTCACAAGGCTGACAACAAGTGGCAGAATTAGTTATTACGCTTCTCAGAGAGATCTATAAGCGTGGTTTATGCGGGGGAGTGGAGCAGGTTTTAGATCAGTGAGGATGACATAAATCTCTGCTAACACTTACTTATTAACTATTCACACAGCAGGGCTTGCAAATTTTAAAAATCCCTGGTAGCCCTTTGGGCAGGCACTCTTCAGATTTTGGTAGCCCGAAATGAATTTAAGTAGCCAGAATTTAAAAAGACATTATTTTAAATATAGAATATTGTAAAGGAGACAAAACATCAATCAAAAACATTTTAAAAACACAAATAATTGTATAAAATAATCAAATTACAATCATCAATACAAATATTTGGTTGTAACTGAACTTAAAATTCTATTAACTTGTAAGAACAGTATAGAACATGAATGCAAAGGCATTGAAATGTATTTTTCCTCCCTATAAGATAGCCCAATGGACAGGGCAGAAATATATTTTGGTAGCCCAACTGGATGACACAACAGCCCCAGGACGTCAGGCTAGCGATTTTATGAGCCCAGCACAGGGAAGACAGTCTAAATGGTCTCCACTTGTTCACAATACTTATTACATTCTTTTGTTCTTGACCCCCACAATCAAAAATGTACTTGTTGGTCTGTGTTACTTGTCTTCCTCTTTTTAAGGCACACCTGCTTTGAAGTGTTGTGGCGCTGTATCACATGGGGGGGCTCTTTATAGAGCTCACAATTATGAGTTTATTGCTAATGCAAAACACCCCCTTGGGTACACAGAGCCACTGTTTCCCATATTAGCAGAGCGCCTGAGCTGTTTTAACAGGTTCCTGCAATGAGAATTTAATTTTCTTAAGGTCTCCATGGATATAAAAAAGCCTTTAAAATACATTGGTTGTGCCTCTGAGCATTTGTGGAGATCAATTCAGTGGCTGTAAACTTGGATTGTGCTGAGTTAAGGAGTCTGGTGTATTGAGTGACCCTTGAACTTCCATTATGACCTCGCGCACCCCCCCTCCCCCCGTGTCCTCCACCTGCTGCGTTTCATGATATACCTCTCTAGGAGAGCCATCACTACTGCAGCTGACATAGCAGTCATGATATGGTGGTGGTGGGATGACTTGATGACTTAATGATGAACACAGAGGGAGGTCTACATTGGGTGGCCTCTGTCCATAAGAAAGACCCCCCTTCCACACCATAGTAAAGCTTGAGGGTTTCAACATGGGCTGGCAGGGCCACTAGCATTCTGCATTTGCATTGAATAAAATAAATCCTGCTGACACACTGGTTATGTTTATTCACATACTTCTGTACAGTCTGTATTTGTTCATGTAAAGTCTCAGAGGATGGGCCAGAACTTTTAAAAGAGCATAGTGAGGTCAGAACCTGTAATATTGCTGAAAAGACAATCATTTACTTCATTATTCATAGAACTAAAACATAATGCCTCAAGTGCATTACAACCAGAGGACTAGCACCAGAGGGGTGCCCAAATTTCCGGTTAGGGCTACACGGGCCGTGCCCGTACACTTCTTAACTCCAGCACTAGTTTATGTTACTGCCAGATGTCATTTTATACATATAACTCGATTCAGGGAAATTGTGATAGAGCCAAGTGACAGTTTATTACCTTTGGGGATAACCTGGGGCTTGTTTTAACAAGGCTGGCGCCCTTAAGGCAAGGAAATAATGCCATGCTGGTTTTTACCAAAGAGGACCAACTCATGGGTGATCTTTTTTTTTTTTACTTCTGCAATACTTTCCAACAAATTTTATTAGTGGCCTAATTTCAGCAGAACATCATAGTGAAATAAACACACCTTGCTTGCCTTTTATAACTTGTGAGGCTGTATGGTAATGACAATTGTCTCTGCCGTTCTTAGTGGACAAAATCGGACACCCAAGGTTTTGCTTAGCCAGCTTTTCTTTTGTCTGATGTGTTTTGGTTTGCCTGTATAATAGAGTCACGGTGGGTTGCTCCACACTGACTTGCCACACCACTACCGCCTGGGTGTTGTAATTCGAGTGCTGTCTTAATAATTTAGGACAGGTCCAATCTGACCAGCCATGCGTGTGATGCTGAATCAGAACAATCCAGCAGTTACATTCAGGGAAACATTAAACAGCTATCAAGTCAAAGTCTCTTTTTGAAACCAGAAGCACATGACCGGCCATGAAGTGAGATGTCTACCACAGAGACCGCATGCATAATTTACAGAACAAGGAAAACTGTTATATTATACCAAGAGGTGACACAGGAACCATATTTTTTTCTTTTCTCACTCCCACTGCGCCCTTCTCAAGTTGGGAACGCTTCTGTCAGTGATTCTCTCCTTGTCAGCTCTGTGCTGGCAGCCTGGAACTTTCCATCAACAGCAGACCAGCTCCTTCTAGCCTTGGTATGCAACGCATTTCCTCTGCCATGTGGTGATGCCTCCAGGGCTAGATTGTCTTCGATAATCTCAATTGGACAAGCAACCAACACATGACAGAGTTTGATTTTCATGTCCCAAAGGATACTGGGATATCTGTAATGTCACAAAAGTATATCCTATGACCGTGGCGGGGGGGGGGTCGACAACACAGAAGGCAAAAAAAATTTTCTAATGGTTGCACATGCACTATTACCTCATCAACAAAATCATCTAGCTATACCACCATTGTGTATTAATGAGAATTTTTACTTTAAAAGCACAAATCAAACAGTAAAAAGTAGAAGAAATCATATGTCCAAGCTGTTTAGAGTTCTGCAAACATTACAACTAGAAACTTTAAATCCATTCATATGATCGAGTAAATGCTAAGTATACTGTATGTAATGAGGGTTAAAACTGTCCATTCACATTCACTCATTCAGTAGATGATGCTTTTGTCATATGGTAGAAGAACGAGTGCATTCAGAACAAAATCAGACACGAGAGACACTACAAAAAAGAAATCATATTAAAGCCATAAAGCAGGGCTTGGTAAAGGGACTTGCAAGTTAACTGAATACCAGGCAGGTTTTGGTGGAGATTATCAAATGGGATCTGAAGAGGCAACAAAAAACCTAAACAATGACATAAAGATGTGAGTAAACATTTATGGGGGTGTTCTGAGGTGCACAGAAAGCAGCGTACAGACAGAAAAGTAATGAGACACGTAACTGGCAAAAAGGGGACCTTCACAAAATAAGCAACAGAGCATGGAGGAGTGTTCAGAACCTCACATCCTACCGTTTGTCATCTGCCTCCACCGCATTGCTTGGTAAAACTCACCAAATAGTTAAAGACTGCCACAGGAGACAGAGGAAGAGAAACACACTTGGACTGTTCATCTCATCGGAAACTACAAACCATTACAGCAGCATATACATAAAACCCCTATTGTGAAAAAAGTTGGGACGTTTTGTAAAATGTAAATATAAACAAAATGCAATGATTTACAAATCCTTCTTGTCATTCAATAGAATACAGCACAGAGACAACATATTTAAAGTTGAAATTTATCAACTGTATTGTGTTTTGTAAATTAATACTATGAATTTGCATTTTTTATTTACATTTTTCAAAACATCCCAGCTTTTTTGGAATAGAGGTTGTAAAAAAAAGCCACAGCATATTGTAAGAAATACTGGATACATTATGGACACACACCACAGCAGATATGTGAGTAAAGACATCCATTATCCATCCATCCATTATCTTAACCGCTTATTCCTGGTGAGGGTCACGGGGAAACCTGGAGCCCATCCCAGAGCA
>JABJVR010002270.1:0-17669 GCA_025773905.1 Chitala chitala
TCTCTCTCTCTCTCTCTCTCTCTCTCTCTCTCTCTCTCTCTCTCTCTCTCTCTCTCTCACACACACACACACACACAGAGTTCATAATGTGCTACCAGAAAACAATAAAACTACTATTGATTGCAGGAAAATCAGCAAATGAAAGACTTTCCTCGAATTCCTTTGATCTCCGTACCATACGTATATCATTTTCCTTCCATGGTGCATTCAACATGATTCACATTTTTAGTATTAGCTATATAAACAGATAATTCATTAATTGTTACTTTAAAAAAATAAGTAGAATATTTTTATGCTTTTTTTATTCAGCAAGGCATGTCTGACCCAACCTGATAATGGACAAGCTCTGCTGTGCCTTTGACCAGCTACACAGTCTAAACTGCAGTTAACCTTGGAAACTGAATACAATTTTTCTTTTTTCCCTGGTCAGAAAAATCTCTCCAGAGTGAGTGCACAACTGGGTATTCATCTTCATCATCCTGGAAAAAAATTTAAATACACAATTTTTTTTTTAATTTACAATAACAATCAAAATACAACAATAGTTAAAATACAGACAAAAAAATGTAAGCACACAAAAATAATATAATACAATAAATGGATTTTTGAAACATTTGTTTTTTAAATCTAGCACAACAGACAACTAAGGTGTTAAAAGATGAAGGGGCTGTGTGTCACAATAATAAACAGATAAAGGTGACCCTTTGATACTCCAACTGGAAAATTATGATCTAAAACTTGTGCAGCACCAAAGGATGCACCCCACAAACTCCCAACACCCATTAGACATGCTCCAAACAGAAGTGCTTCACTTACTTCTAGTTGAAACAGCATCACCTTAAGAAACCAGCAGGATCTACAGCTTGAAGAGGCCCTTTCAACTCTCTTTCCCAACCTGGAAGCCCCAGTGTGTGATGTCTTGCTCCATCGTAAAAGTTAGATCAGCACAGACCTTTTGACACAAACCCCTGTGCGGCTCCCCTGTCCTGACAGGAGAGCCGCAGCCAACTACTTATGTAGAACCCCAAGTCTAGTCTTTAGGGCCTGCACATTTTGTGGTTAAAATCTCCCCTATTGTTATGGCGGGTGTATTCTTTCAGCAGCTCATTCTCCAGAACAAGGATTTTGTAAAGCCTTTGGGCTATGAACTGCAGCTGTGTGTAAAATCTGCTTGTTTTGTCTGCTGGTGTTACTCAAGCACTGTTACCTTAAGTGCTCTGGTTTTTCTTGTAGAAAAGACAGGCATGTATATTAGGAACTCTATGCTTCTTTCAGCTGTTTAACAAGGATACTCCGTTCTGGTCCTGGAGGGCTGCAGTAAGTGCAGGTTTTTGTTTCAGATAATTTCTGTTTTTTGTTGAACCTTAATCTCACATTATTAACTTATTTTTTTATTATTTTGTCGGTCCAGAAATGCTCTACAAGGTTTATTAATAAGAATGTAGAAAGCTTGACAAAGATTATCTGTTGTTGCTTCTTCACATATTTTAAGTTGTGGCACATTTTTTATCTTTTAATTTGTTTCTTGTTAATAATCACTTAAATCATTGCTCCTGATTAATAATTATTTGTCATTGACACCAGTTGTGCCATTTCTTTCAAGGAGGATTCCCGTTAGGAAATGTAGAGGACATTATGTCCTTAGTGAGTTTTACATCAAAGCGTTTCATTTGTAACTGTTCACAGCAAGTCAGTAAATCAGAACACTTTCGGCTGCTCCTCGTGCTCATCCTGTTAACGATCCACAGATTGACTCAGCACAGGTTTTTACACCAGGTGCCCTTCCTGCTTTTCAAGATTTTTCAATTACTTCTTCAGCCACGCCGATAAATGAGATTTCCAGATGAATATTAATCAGCTGAGTAAGGGAACATGGAGACACCCCAGGACTATCAGGGGCAGGGCCATCACAAACTGTAAAATAAAAAAAGAAGGGAGGATTAAATTTCTCTTTTAATTCATTTGACATTTTCTGTTTTTCTGACCTCTGCTCTCTAACCTCGATCTCTGTATTGGCAGTGCAGCACCTTGGATGAGGAGGCTCTGGACTCTTTTGTGAAAATAGAAAGATGCACCCCAGCACAGAAATTAAGTCAACAGCGCCACATGAAGGACAAGCATCAAGTTCAGAGGCTGTTGATCAGCCGGGCACGGTATGTTTACATACGTTGCATCCCCACAGCTGCACCATATATACTGTCTTAGTCTTTGTGTGTTCAATGTGTCTTACATTGAAAATTGTCCATGGTTGAATGTTTCAGAGACACCTTAAGCTTGTTACATATAATTTCATATGAATAATATAATAGGACTGTAAAAAGAAACCACACATTGTAATAACAGCATGTTATTGTTTCCAAATGCTCATTAGTGTTTTAAACAAAACAAATGACCTGATGTAATAATCACATATAACTTACTGCAACTAGAGTGAATTCAGAGCTATTTGTATAGCATGTAGTTGTATCATCAGATTTGCGAACGTATGTTCTGGACATTCAGGTGAAGAAAGGAGCTGAGCTGTCAACTGATCACCACCTAGTGGTGAGTTGGATTAGATGATGGGGAAAATGCTGGACAGACCTGGTAAGCCGAAGCACATAGTGAAGGTTGATTACCCTGTTTGTGAGCTCTTCAGCTCTCGCCTCTGGTACAGCTTTTCAATTCAATTAAATTTATTTTTATATAGCGCCTTTCGCAACAATGTGCCTCAAAGCGCTTTTTTCCTGCATTATGAGGGAGGTTAGAGACATTGAAGTGAAATGGCCAGTGTTCTAGACCTCCATTGCTGAGGAGGCTGAACTGAGCTATGGATGTAAGGTGCTTTATGTCTGTTATTGGGGTGATCCCCAAACCCATTGGTGGACACTGGGGGTAAAAGGAACCATTAAGATGAAGTAGGAGGCCTTTTGGGCTTGGTTAGCTTGTGGGAAACCGGAAGTGGTTAATAGATACCGACAGGCAAAGCAGAATGCGGCAATGGCAGTTGTGGAAGCTAAAACTTGGATATGGGAAGAGTTTTGTGAGTCCATGGAAAATTACTTTCATTCAGTCTTGAAGACACTCTGGCAAAGTGTCGGGCAAATCAGGAAAGAGAACCAGAGCCTTGCCCATGCTGTTAACAGTGGGAATGGGGAACTGTTGGTCTCACCTGGGAACATAGTGGAGGAATACATTAAGGACCTTCTCTATCCCAATAACATGCCTTCCATAGAAAGAGTAGAGCTGAGGGACTCAGAGGAGGACTCACTCGGTCTAAGGTCATAGAGGTCATTAAACAATTCCTTAGTGGAAGGGCTCCTAGGATGGGTTAAATTCACCTGGAATTCCTGAAGGCTCTGGATGTTGTTGAGCAGTCCTGGCTGACACGCATTTCCAATATTACGTGGAGGTCGAGGGCATTGCCTCTGGAGTGGCAGACAGGTGGGCTGATCCCTATCTTTAAGAAGGGCGACCAGAGGGTGCGTTCCATCTTCAGGGGATCACACTCTTGGGAAAATCTATGACAAGGTACTGGAGATGAGGGTCCAGATGTTAGTCCAACCTCATATTCAGGAGGAGCATTCAGATTTCTTCGTGGCCATGGAACATTAGGCCAGGTCTTTACCTTTAAAGTTAACTAGCTAACTTCCACTGAAAGGCTGTAGACCTTTACCAACAGCCTTGGCTTCATTCTAACACCAGTTAAAATGTCAGTGTCATCACCTAGTAAATCATTGCACAATAAGTGATTCAAATGGTTAAGCCTGTTCAGGTATTTAGTTTTGTGTGTGTGTGTGTACTATGTATGTACCTTGTCTGTTAATATACCTTGCTCTTTTTAAGTTTTTAAATAGGGAAATTTTAAAAAGGAAATAATTGAAAATAACTTTAAAATAGCAAAGGTCTATCCCAGAGGCCTTTGAAGACATCATTGACAAGCCAGCTCTTGAACATACACACTGTCCAACCCCGGTCCAAGCACACTACATCAGCCTAGAATGTGACTTGCAGAAACGTTTGTCTCTTGAAACTGCAGTCAGAAAGCTGCCTGTCAACCTCAGGGAAGCTAAAATATACTGCAAGTCTTAAATGACAGTGGAATGTAACACTTGCCTAGAATTTTGTTATAAATGACACTGAACTGTGTTGTAGCAGGATGGGTATCAGTTTTGATATCAAAAACATGATGGCAATTAAAAAGTTCAATTCAGGAGACCTTCACCCTGTATGTTTCATATTTGTAAGGGCCAACATATTCCACACTACACTGCTGATCACCAAAATGTTAAAAGAATCGTCCTCTCGTCCTGTTCTTTATGACTGCTGAACGCATTGCACATCCCATGCAGTGATCGCATAGACTACCGTAGTATCAGTGTCTTGGTTGTTACTTGGCCATGTTCCTATGGGTGAACTGACTTTAGGAAACGCGCAGAGTCCGATTGCTCAGCGGCCCACGGAAACTAGATGTCTACAATAGATAACGAAGAAAGCAAGCCGGAACAGCTCAGACGATAAAGCGTTTAACAATTGCATTCAAGGTTGGCTTTTTCCCTAAAAAATAAAAAATTTCGCAGTTTAGTAAAATATTACTGTATTTCGCGTAGTCCGGAAGGAGTATTACACTTTCGTAACATGTAAGTAACTCTTAAAATATGAAATGGTTGTATCTGTGTGGTTTCGTATATCAGATTGTTGCTCGCTGTAACCAGATAAAAAAAAAATACATGTTTTTATTTTTGATGTAATCTTTGGCGCAAAATGCACGCACTACCGCTAAGGGATACAAACAAGGAGATTTTTAAAAAGTAGGTTATTACGGATTGGCATTGTTCTTTAACGGGATTCATGGCTCTTATTGTTCTTATGTTTTTGTGGATAACTGTTGCCGAGACAAGCACTGTACTCAATCATATTTTTTTTCCCTTTTGGTCAATGTAAATTTCTTGTTTAGTTACCGGATTGTGCCTGATATTTCTACAATATTTCTCCGCTCCTGAAACTTCATACGCAACGGACTGGGTGACTTAAAACCTGTTGTACTGTTTTTGACTACTGCAGGTTTTGAGCTTCTGGACTGAGAGGTTGACATGTAATTGATGTATTACTAGTAGACTATTTGTAGCCTATGGATCAGAGGGAAGATAAGAATGTGTAATCTGTATAAATTAAAGTGCCTTGGAAAACGATGATTGTCACAACGGCTAAAAATTGATCATATAAGATACTGGATTATTTGCTTTAAGAAATGGAATACATGTGGATTTTTTTCCTTGTCCTCAGCAGTTCAGTTATGTAAATTATATATTTTTGTTTCTTTTAGTGATTATTATTTTCTGTACGTTTTTGTGTCCAGGAATTCGTGTGAAACAAGATTTAACACGATTTCAGTATTACTGTGACATGTGACTGAGCTTTTCAGAAAGATTAAGTTCAGAAGCAGGAAAGAAAAAGGACACACTGGCCAACTATTGTGTGTGTGTGTGTGTGTGTGTGTGTGTGTGTGTGCACTGAACGATTAGAGGAGCTTTTTGCAAATGTAGGTCTACTTCTTTGCATAATGAGATTTCATCCAGATGTGGAGGTTTGGACCAGTTATGCTGGTATGGCTTCTTTCTGATGGAAGGGTATGCATCTTGGGCTTGTTTTGAAATTTGAAGTTTTGCAAGGCTTTTATGAGTGGTCCATTAGCTTTTCCTGAAGCATTGGTGTAACGCTACTGTAGTGTTTCCTCACATGGCTAATGGGGAAACACATTTTGTACTTTGGCCCAACTGACTGTAGATTTCCATTGATGGTGGTTTTACAACCTGCGAATGTATATGTTTTGAAACTCTAAGCTTAGTGTGGATGAACTTGCAGGAAGGGGAAATTAGTTTTTTTAATGAACGTTGTGAGTTGAGAGATGTCTCCTAAAAATGGTCTTTTCTGTGAAGCACAATGACTGCTGTGGGCGTTCGTTTGTGCTTTCCTTTGTTGAGTGATATCAATGGCTCCATTTCTGTTACTTTTATGTGTACATTTTGTAGGCCTTTTAATGGGTGAGCTTTTTGTTCTGAACATGTTTCCATGGTGATTACTTTCATCAAAGGAAACTGGGGCTGCGCTCCTGAAATGATGTATGTTTAACTTTAGTTAAATTGATTAGGTCTGTCTGTGTGTGTGTGTGTGTGTGTGTGTGTGTGTGTGTGTGTGTGTGTGTGTGTGTGTGTGTGTGTGTGTGTGTGTGCGCACCCTCTGGTTGGTTGGCGCTCCGCCCTGGGAGTCCCCTGCCCTGTGCCCTATGTGTTCTGAGTTGGGCTCCAGGCTTCCCATGACCCTTAACTGGATTAAGTGGTATAGAGCATGACTGACTGACAGTTTACTGTCCCTTGATGCAGTCAAAATCTTAGTGTTTCCAAAACCTTAGACAGGTGCGCATTTCAGTTGCCATTAAAATCTGTGAATATGTAGAGCATTACACCATGAGTAATGATACTTTGCAGTACTTTAAATTTGTTCTTTTCCTCCAGATGGCATCTGCAACTGACTTGCGCCAAACTCCGCAGTCCCAGAAGGAAGCGGCTGACCAGAACTTTGATTACATGATGAAGCTGCTCATCATTGGAAATAGCAGCGTGGGAAAAACCAGCTTCCTGTTCCGCTATGCCGATGACACCTTCACCTCGGCCTTCGTAAGCACAGTGGGCATCGACTTCAAGGTGAAGACCATGCTCCGCAACGACAAGAAAATCAAGCTGCAGATATGGGTGAGAGGCTGAATCTCTTACATTTGAGTGCCAATTTTTCATTTGCCCACACTTTTACCATATTATGTCCCTAATTTGGGATTGTTTACATTTGTATTTATTATGGAGAAATACAGCTATTCTGGTTATTCATACAAATACAGTTATTATAGTTGTTCATAGAGACATTGATGCATTTTCAAACAGTTTTAGTATTTATATGTTTGCCTTTATAGGCATCTTCAAATTTAAGAAGTCTTTGTTACTTGTCATATTATTTGTTAATGGAGTTTTAGCAGACTTGTTTTCTCTGTTGTCACAGCTATGATCATGCAGTGCTCACAGACCATGGCAGAACTACAGATGAGTTTCTGCTGAGCAGGCTTATAAAATGGTGCTGCTTTCCTTGGGATGTTTCTCTACTTGACCTGTAATAAAAACTGACAGAAACACAGCATGACTGAACACAATAACCTGTCAACAGGGAGTTTAGGTTACTTGCATTTCTACTGATCATTCACGTAATTACACATCTACTACGCAGATGTTTTGAAGCCCCTTTTTGTTTCTGACTCCAAATGGTGTATTGAGTCCTTTCCAAATGGTGTATTGTTTTTCTCCTCAGACTTAACAGCTAAAGGGCTCTCACCTCGTCATCGGGCTAGTTCTAGTGTTATATGTCAAATAATAATAATTTGAAGGTATATACAGATTTATGGGGTTTTAATAAAGTAAAAATATAATATGGGCTGCTAACTCAGCTGAGTAGTGGTATTACCAGCTGCTCTCCTTCTCTTCTTGCACCCTTTCTAATGCCAGATATTGTGTGCACTCGTAATGAAACAGTGTTGTTACAACACACCTGTCTGGCATACTTTTCATCTTGAATTGCAATTAAATTAGAGGAAAACCAAGAACAACAGCAACCTCACTTGAAATCAGAGTGACTACAACAGTGCCTCATGATGTCCACAACATGGAGAACATGGGTGGAATCACAGCAATAATATATAAAAAAGATTTTAGATAAAATCTTTAACAATCAGGGCACAATATCCCAGTGACTTTTAGCTTCCTTAATTTAGATGTTTGTGTGGATTTCGCTCTTACATTTAGTTGGGTGTAACTTTAATAAGGCCTTGAAGCTTTTCATTTTTCATTTGTTTTCACCAGAAATTTCTGTCAGTTAGGTGTTCGTATAGTCTGTGCCACTGTGCACATTCAGTAAAAAAAAAAAAAATTCAAAGTGCTGTTTCACTATGATTTGTGCTAATGCAGCTGTTAGAACATACTTGTATGGTAAAATTGGTGAAAATTTGAATTAAGGAGGATTTTGTAGGGCCCTCCTACAGTCTGACAAAGACACACCCTAGCTAGTCACATCACTTTGATGTGCTCGAGCACAGTTGAAGTCCAGCATGGTGTGGTCTTACTCATGGGCAGGGTGAGTCTGACACAGTACAGTATGGGTAACAATGCCATGGGAAAGCATGGCAAAATTGTGCCAGTGGAGAAATGCCATACTGTGGTGGGGAAGAGACCATAGCTGGATAGATTCTTTTCACTACCTCCTCAGACAACAGAGAGGGCTGATGTAATGGTATGGAACTGGTGTGGCTGATTATGGCTGGACGTCAGAACGTTTATAACATTGTTAGAACGTTGCAGTAACCATACATAGTTTTGTAGTTAATGCTGCATGGAATGATTTATGTGGTTAGGATTAGTGTGCATTTTAAAATCCTCAAGTTACCTTTTGGTTGTGGTTGGGCAGGATACAGCAGGCCAGGAGCGGTACAGGACCATCACCACCGCTTATTACCGAGGGGCCATGGGATTTCTGCTCATGTATGACATCACCAATGAGGAGTCTTTCAGTGCTGTTCAGGACTGGTACAGAATGTCACTTCTCATCATCATTATCAGTGGTTTCATTAGACCAGGGGTGTCAAAGCACAATCCTGCAGGGCTGCAGCAGTATACATTTTTAGCCCAACCAATTCATTCATTTTAAATTGATGACTATTTCAATTAAATATCAATTACATCCTTACTTCTTTTCATTCTTCCTGATTATTTGCATCTGTCTACACTTAGTGGCCTTAATGAAATTGAGGTCAAAATAAGATTTACAATGGAGAAAGGTAAATCTGAAACTCTTGTACATTAAATTCTGTTTAAAAATATGAATCACACGTGTCTGTCTTACTGCAGAATCTGAGCAGAAAATGTGTGGATAATTTACCATGGTGTTTAACTAAAGCCAGTAATCATTTTTTGTATTACTGGTAAACTTGTAATAATTAATGAACAGCAGAAGCAGGTGCCAGTAACAAAGAATGTTTAATCAGGAGCAGTAACTGAAGTGATCATTAACAACAAATGGATCTATACGTTAAAGATATACTATAACTGCTAAACAATTAAAAGAATCACCATCGTTAAGTCATGCTTTTAAATTCTTATTAAAAATTATTAAAGGTTGTTTAGAATTTTTGGATTGACATGGTAATTATCCAAAAAGTCAGTCATCTTCTATACCGCTTCATCCTGTTAAGGGTCACAGGGAAGCCTGGAGCCCATCCCAGGATGCATAGGGCACAGGACAGAGGACACCAACCCACCACAGCGCATGCATACGCACACACACAATATGGAGACACCAATCAACCTAATCTGCATGTCTTTGGGAGGAAACCAGAAAACCAGGAGAAAACCCACCAAACACAGGGAGAACATGCAAACTCCACGCACACAGGCCCAAAGCGGGAATCGAATCCCAGGCCTGGAGGTGCGAGGAGACAGTGCTAACCACCACGCCACTGTGCCACCTTAAAGTCAATAATGTTTAATTGATATTAAGGTTCAATGTACAGCAAAAATTGGCTGAAAAAAAACCCCTGCCCTTACTGAGGGACCATGCTTTGACACCCTTGTACTACGCGGTAAAGGGAAACTAACGTTTGCATTTAAATGAATTATGGTGTATTTGCAAGGGATTATTATCTTAAAATCCAATACCTATGCTGCTCCAAATGCTTTTTAATTTCTGTTACTCTGTTTTTTTGCCTGCCTTTCAGGGCAACACAAATAAAGGCATACTCATGGGACAATGCACAGGTCATCCTGGTGGGGAATAAATGTGACCTGGAGGATGAACGGATGATCCCAACTGAAGACAGCCAGAGGATGGCCAGTGAGCTGGGTGACAACTCTTTGCACACAATTCACTGTTGAGTGGCATGGTGGCTTAGTAGGTAGTGTTGTGGGTTTGAACCCCAACTCAAGGCTGTGTGTTTGTGTGTGTTGTGACCTGTGATGGGTTGAAGCCGTGCTCTGAGTGCATATTGCTTTATGCACTATGCCACTTGGCATATGTTTAAGTCAGAACAAGCAGTTGGATACTAGATAGATGAAATTGTCAAAGTGCACCATTTGGATAAAGATAAAAAGTCTTTGCATTCAAGTGAAAGATAAAGTCTTCATGTTTTAATTGATGAGGCTACCACTACATAACTGCAGACACTGAACCTGCAAAAACCACACAGTGTCTAGCCACATGTGGCCAATATTGTGTTTCTAGGCTGCATTTGAAATTAATCACTGCATAGTGTTGTAATTATTGGGAAATGAAGTTCAGTGAATCTACTTACCTTATATACTTTTGTATAAGTCAACCTCATAAATAAGTTAAGTACAGTGTTTGGGGCTACAATAGATAAATTTGATAGGCTTCATATATAAATCAAGGACAAAAATTAATTTGAGACAATTAAATACAGTAACCAGTCATGCTTAATAATCTAGAATTTCTTTTATGTGGCATTTACACTCACCGGCCACTTTATTAGGTACACCTTTTCAATTGCTTGGTAACACAAATTGCTAATCAGCCAATCACATGGCAGCAACTCAATGGATTTAGGCATCTAGATGTGGTGAAGATGATTTGTTGAAGTTCAAAACGAGCATCAAAATAGGGAAGAAAGGGGATTTAAGTGACTTTGAACGTTTTGGTGCCAGACGGGCTGGTCTGAGTATTTCAAAAACTGCTGATCTACTGGGATGTTCACGCACAACCATCTCTAGGGTTTACAGAGAATGGTCCAAAAAAGAGAAGATATCCAGGGAGCTGCAGTTGTGTGGACGAAAATTCCTTGTTGATGTCAGAGGTCAGAGGAGAATGGGCAGACTGGTTAGAGATGATAGAAAGGCAACAGTAACTCAAATAACCACTCGTTACAACCAAGGTATGCAGAATACTAGTAAATAAACTTGTGTCAGTGTTCATCAGATCCTCAAAATGTTCAAATTTTTTTTGGTATTTAACTATTAGAAGGTGGCAAAGTGGTGTGGTGGTTACCACTGTCACCTTGTATCTCCAGGCCTTGGGTTCAATTCCCACCATAGGTCTGTGTGCATGGAGTTTGCATGTTCTCCCTGTGCTTAGATGGGTTTTCACAAATATAAGTGTGCAATATTTTTGACTGTTCCACGAATTTATGGAGTTTAAATAAATATGCAACATTTTCAGACAAACAAACATCACATCTGGTCAATACATCGACGTATGTTTGCAGAACTTTGATGACATGAGAAATCATGCCTCCTCTGAATGCCTGGAATTAAGGGACTGAATAGTGTCCAGCGTTTTGGCTGGATGGAGCATATCATTAAGATATTTATTGCATACTTGTTAATTCAACTATGGTCTTAGACACACAAACTTTGCTGGCAGCACTTGTCAGCATACTGTTTAGGGTGAAAGCATGTGGTTTCAGACACAGCTCTTGTGTTGTGACTTCTTATGTTGCATCTTCCAGGCTTCCATTTCTTTGAGGCCAGTGCCAAGGAGAACATCAATGTGAAACAGGTGTTTGAACAGCTCGTGGACATCATCTGTGAGAAGATGAATGAGAGCCTGCAGGGGGCAGATGGCCCTGAGGTTGTCAGCCAGGGGAGCAGTCTGAAGGAATCCACACCAGATTACCAGGGCAGCTGCTCCTGTTGATATCTGCTCAGACCAGACCAGCGCTGTGGCCACAAGAGATCCAAAACACCAAACAACACACAAATCTGAAACACTTACATGAGAGCCTGTTCATCCTGTCTACCTGAACCCCACTCGCCTCATCCCCAGCAACAAGCAGTAACCATCTCAAATTCCTCCACCTGCTTGCACACTGCTTGAAAAGTGTTGCTGCAGTCCTGGCTCCACAAACCAAATCGTAGTCTAAAATTGTTCTGCAAAGACTCATTTCTGACTCAATAATTCATTTCTGAATTTCCAGAACAGGAGCTTAAGTTGATAGTTCACCATTGAAGTGTTTATTCAAGTATTTAAATGGCAGGCCTCTTCATTTGTGTAGTTCATAAAACACACCACAAAATGATTGACAACTATATTTAATTTGAGCACTGTGCTGAAAACTTTCATATGTTGTGTTTTCTGTCAGGAACATCAGTGTTTTATATGTGATTTTTATTACAGTATCCCAGACTGTAGGGCCTGAGGTCTTTTTCAGTTCGCAGTCCTCTGTTCCATGTTTAATTAACTGTAATGGACCTTTCAGAACCGTGGTTCATGAGTCCCAGCTGTTTGGGCTTTCCTACTGCCAAAGCTGCTGTTTTAGGCTGTTGTGTTACACTTTACGTATTCTTTGTGTGGGTTTATGTTTAGCACACAGAACCCCATTCCAGACATGAACAGAACTTTTCATACAGTTAGTATTAGTGTGCTGTTAGTTAAAAGTCAATCACATGCTAACTTTGATGCTTCAGTAACCGATACTGAAAGACAGTGGTCTGCCTAAATTACCCTGCCCCGCCATGAGTCATTCCCCTCTTTCCTTATGGGGCATCTCTTGATACATACTCTTAAAATGCTATTAATGTTTAAATGATACTGGTTATTATCCAGAGGCAACCTCTACAAGATATTTGGTTAGAACATTGAAAGTAGGGATGTCCTTTATCGTTTTGTAGGTGTGATTTTATTTTATATACGTACAACTGAACATCTCTGCTAGAACAGGACTTTGGAAGAACTAACAGAGAACTGCCAACTTTCAGCCTTTTACAGCCAACATAAGAAAAGAGGAAAAAAACAAAGTATAGGGATCCTTACCGACAGACTCCTTTGGCAAGTAACATCCCTGTTTATTGTCAGTGGCCTTTTATTCACATACAGTAGAAATATTCCCTGACCGTTTTTCATTTTTTCATGCTGTCATGCCAGGGAACCCCCTTGTGGTAAGAAAAACACACCAACTCATCGAAACAGGAAAACAAAGTACAACTGATTGAGAAGAGTGCTTCACACTGCCAAAATGTTGTGAGGAGCCCTATTTCAGTTAATGTGTCTTTTGGAGGGCCGTGTTTTGATAGGGTAGAGGTTAAACAAAGTTCTTTATTGATTTAGAGTGTGTCAGTATCACTGGAATTTTTTTTTCAGCTCGTTATAGTCAGTATAGATGCTTTAATTATATTTGTAAAACACATCTGAGCTAATTCTGCCTGAGTATTTATTTGTTTTAGTAAATTTCTTAAATGTATTTTTTGTTACTAAACACTTTTGAGAGGAATGATCGTCTGAATAGAAAACAATTATTCTCTGGTGTGGCAACACCAGTAAAATGAAATAATACAACTGTCTTTGAACACAGTGTTTATCTGTTCCGAGATTACACATTTTTAATCTTTCGGTCCCATTGCTACAGCTCTGAATGTATTTTAACAAATATATGAGATGTCTAGTTACTAAGCAATAAGGAAATTGTCCCTCTCTTCTAATGCAGTGTTTCTTTCGTCATGGCAAGAATGACATTATGCTAACTGCCTTTCCGTTCACAGTGGCCAACTGCTTTTAGGTTAGACGAAATAAGGTAATTTATTTACAGCCAGAACTTTTGCATAAATTAAAGTGGCTCCTGTCAAAGGTTAAGGGTTTGAGATAATGGCACTATTGTTGTCTTGTATGCAGATTTTTATATGTGTATTTAATCCAAAGTACTTTGGCCTGCATGTCCTAAGGATAACAATGTAAGGAAGTTACTTGATGGATCAGTAAAATGTGCTGCATGTTGGTCCTGCACGTTGTGTACTCAGAGCAATCATAGGATATGATTTGGTGAACTTGGGTCTATAAATTATTAGTCCATCCTTGGTTTTGGTGCTGCTTTGCTGCTATGCTGTGTACCATTCTGTGCTAACTGCTGCTGTTGCGCTATGTTAGTTCACAGTTAGTGGACTTTGAAGAGTTGCACTAAATGTTAGAGTGGTAAAATAATCAAAATGCTGGCATGTATACTGTAATTCCATGGTGACACGTATAACATATGCTAATGTGGCTCATCTGACTAGCCTCCATGTACTGCATGGCCAGATAGCTATAGCAGTCATTGCTAATTTGTTAAATTGTTGAGTTACTGAAAATGACAAAAAGATTACATTTTTTGCCTTGTAACTCTGTAATTTTTAAGACTTAAATGTGTTCTCAAAATATACAAGTAGGACGTATACATTTTGATGTTATCACATATTTTGTAAAATAAAAGATCAATTTAGCCAAAAATAAGAACTTCAATTTACCAACCAAGAGTCCCAGTCAAAAGTTTGAGTACACTTTCTGGAGTCCAGGTTTATTTAATAATTTATAATACTACATGTAGTACATCTCTGTAGGTATTTTAATAACATAAGAAATACACTTCCTGGCCAAAGAAAAGTCATATTGTTATTAGCTGGTGTGGCTTCAACTGGTCTGGTCTATGCTCAGCAATGTTATGTGGCAATAAAATGAAGTCAGCTGAGTATCTGAATCTACTGAATGGTCAGGTTCTCTCATCTGTGGACATATTCCAGGCTGGAAATGCCAAGATCCATCAGACTAAAATTGAGACAAGGGTTCAAGGAGCATGAGGAGTCACTTACACACATGAACTGGGCACCACAGAGTCCTGACATTAACCCTTTGAAAGTCTTTAGGATGTGCTGGAGAAGACATTAGAGAGTGGTTTGACTCTTGTCATCACTACAAGATATTGGTGAAAAATGAATGCAGATATGGATGAAAAAAATGTAGAGTCATTGCATAAGCTTGCCAGAGTCATTGTAGAGTCATTTCATAAGCTTGTCAAAACAATACCCTAAAGGATGCATGCTGTAATCAAAGGTAAAGGTGGTCCAACTAAATATCAGTGTGTGACTTATATTATTTTGGCCAGGCAGTATATATAGAGTATGAAGACAATGCCCAAGATTTTGGATTTATGAATACATTTGTATTTTTCACTTTTGTTATTTTTGGTTGACAACTTTCTGCAGCAAATTTTAGCGTAAATTCAATTTAAACTGGTCTTTTCTACTGTCCTGTAGTAATTCTCAGAGATATTTAGCATTTTTGTATTGCTTGGCTTTGACCCTATATTCAGTCCATTCTATACAAATTATTGGAGATTAAGGTCTGGAGACTGAGCAAGGGCATTAATTAGAGTTCTTCACCTTCCTTCTTTGCTTGGTAGTTTTTGTAAACTTTAGACATGCATTGAGATTATTACCTTGCTGAAGAGTGAAAGGCTGACCAACTGTATATAATTCCAATGGAATGGTATGACTCTGCAGAAGTAAACTGTAATAGCTATGCTCATTGAGATTTCCAAGATTTTGGTAAAACTAATCATCTCTGTGGCCAGCACAGCAACACCAGATAAAGACACTTGCAAACCCCATGCTTTATTGGGGTCAAACACAACTGATAAACTGACCCTGTATGGGGCATATAAATGTCCCAAGACTGGAAATGAACTATTACAGACATATTTGCTATTCGAAGTACAATAAATCCTAAAATGAAATGAGTTTAGTTTTAGTCCATTTTTTGCACACCAGTGATGAGGTGGGATAGGTACATAATAGACAATGTGCTTCTCAAATTTTGTTGTAATGAACTTTCCATTCAAATACTGAAATTTTGGTATTGAGAGCTAAGAGCTGTTACCTCAAAAATCTGCATAGGTTTCAAGAGACACCTGACTTTTACTGAAGCAGTTTGCAAAAAATTTCTTATGATGTCTACCTCAAGACATCACAGTTTCTACTGATTTTTGTTGTCGGCAACGCCTCCTATTTTTCTCATTTGTCTTTGATGTTTTCACCTGTCCTTTGTTTCCTGTTTGTCTATTATGTTGGTGGTTTGTTTTGTGCTCTGTTATTTGCTGAAGTCACTGTTTGTGTGCTTGCTTAGTGTTTCTTGGTGTTTTCAGGTTGTTCCTTCTTTGTTTTTCCCATGCCTTCTTTTCTCCAGTGTAGGGTCGTTTTTTCTTATGCTCTTATTGTGCTTTTTGCATAGTTTCTTTGTATTTTGTAGGAGTTCTAATAAATTCTGTGTGTATAGACCTTCTCAGCCTTGGTGTCTCCTGTCCAACAAGACAATGAAATTCCTTGAGCCCATAAGTCCAGTTTTATATCAGTTGTATGTCTCGTTTCTTCTATGACTGATTGTCTTTTCATCAGATCATGCAGAACTATTTACCACTTTTACAACATAATCCTACTTGGTAACTTTATCAATGAACTGACCTGCAGTCTTCCATTACTTCAAGCTCTTAGTCTGGTTTGCTTGGGAAATAATTGGTTTGCTTTCACACAAGGCCTGAGCCTGTCCCAGGCAACACAGAGGATAAAGATCAGTACTCAACCCAAAAAACGGTGCACAGACACAAACACACACAGAAGACAATTTGGAATTCCCCATTCACCCAAACCACTTCTGTTTGGGCAGTGGGACACATGGGAACTCTACACCAAAAAGATGCATGCTCCACACACAGTGTAGAGGAGCACACCTGACTCCATGACTCAAGAGGGATGAGGGGTTAGGTACTTGGGCCAGTGCCACCAATCACCATAGCTACCTCTAAGGTCTCAAGGGCCAAACCTCTGTAACTATTCAGCGTTTTCAAATTTGTTTTGAGCACTCCTGGGGTGCTTTTTATGTCATAAGAAATTGTTACACAGACCAATGTAAATAACCTTCTTTAATTTTGGTTTGGCTACTTATTCTGAAAGTATCAGTAACAGTATGTAACCTATCTTGCAAACAATTGTAGCAATGTTGATATCATTGCTTACATTCTGATTATAAAATAAATATATATGATAATACCAGCTATAAAAAAATAGAGTAGGATTAATGTTAGGATGCCCAGGAGGGGCTGGACAGCCAGTCAACCTTGGGCCCCCAGAGGTTTTTTTTCTCCACACTGCGGAGTTTTTGGTTCCTCTCCTCCGTTGTTGTCTGGCTTCATTCGTTTGTACTGATTTCTTCAACTTTCTGTGTAAAGCGCTTTCAGGCATGCTGTTGCGAAAGGCGCTATATAAAAATAAATTGAATTGAATTGAATTGAATAGAGTACACAGAGTACACATAGAAACAAAATTGAACTCAGAATAACAAAGTTGAAGGATGAAAAGAGGCAATGAGAGAACAAGGGGGCGTGGCCACACAACTCTCAGATTGAAAGGTTTCCTTTAAAATCAAAAGCCTTTTGATATTGTTTTTCAGCAGTAGCTTTCTTCTTACTATCCATCCATCCAGCCATCACAACGAGATGCTATTGTCACCACCATACTCCACCACAAGGATAGATGTTAAGGGAGATGTGATGTTAACTTTCTTTGAGGCATCCAACTTTTTAGTGAGGCTACAATGTAAAAATTTTGGTCTCCTGAGACAGAGAACCTTTTTATACGTATTTTGGACAAAAATGAAATGCATTTTTATATAAATTTTTCAGCAGTAGTTTTCTCCTCACCATTTTTTTCATAAAGCCCAGCTTTGCGGAGCCTTTTCTGTAGGCAGATTTGGTGTTGTGCCATATTTTCTCTCTCTCTCTCTGTGTGTGTGTGTGTGTGTGTGTGTGTGTGTGTGTGTGTGTGTGTGTGTGTGTGTGTGTGTGT
>JABJVR010002271.1:0-17669 GCA_025773905.1 Chitala chitala
CCAACCCACCACCCTCCCCCCACCCCCACCAACACCCCCCCCCCACCCCCCCACACCCCCCCACCCCCCCACCCCTCCCCCCCCCCCCCCCCCCCCCCCCCCCCACCCCCCCCCCCCCCCCCCCACGGCGGGGGGGCGGCAACCTTCAGCACAGGGGTCATGGCCAATGCTCAGAATAGGCCTGAGGGCTTATGATCTCTGAGCTCTACTCCAGAAATGACCCTGTCCCTGTTAGCAGCTGAGAGAAGCAGGACCACAAACAGTATTTTATCACCTCCACACCCCCTGAGCACCCTGAGCCTCTGTGCACTTTATAACATTCCCACCCGTTATTCCCACATGCCTGAAGCAGTCCTCCCCAGCCCCACATGAACTGTCACACTCAGGGCACATAATGCTATACAGCACCGCACGTGCACACAAACAGAGGACATGTCATGTGCACCTCTCCTGGGCCCGCGCCCTACCGTGGTAGTCGCCTTGGCTGGGGGGGTTGGACAGGATCACCTTCATGCAGCTGTAGGGGGTGTAGTCAGTGCGCTTGCCTTCTTTGCCAAACATGTGGCGGATGCTGTAGGCGTACGCTTTGTCAAACTGGAAGGCCAAAAAAGGGTGGGGGCAGGGAGGGAGGGAGGGAGAGAGAGAGATATGGGTGTACGGTGCAGGAGTATGGCAGGAAAAATGCAGACAGTGTGTCGTCCATCATGTCGCTGCTGCTGCGGTGTTTTCTGCAGTGAAATATTGAGCTATTAGAGGAAGGCTGCTGTAGCAGGGTCGCCAAACCGTGGACATCTGCAAGCACGTTACAGCCACCAGGACCCTTCACCCCTCCACTTACTGCTTTGACACAACATGCTACAGGCCTCCAACCAGAACAGCCGCATGACTGAAAACGCACTGGAAATATTTTTACATAAAACCATTATTCTCAAAGACTCCAAAATGTTGAACAAAAAACACTGGAAAAATAACTCTGAACACTGAAAAAAGTCAGACAAGCCAGTTGGCAGGACAACGTGCCTGGGTGAAGCAGTAATGTCACCAAAGCTTTGAGACATGACATGCTTTACCAGCTGTCCACAAGTTATTATTTTTCTGTGCCAGTTAATTGGTTCACCTGTATAACTACAATTATAGATAATAAAACATATATTGAATCTGTTAAAATCTGAAACTGAACAAACAGTTTTTCCATGATTAGAAAATTATTTCAGAATATTACTTTGGTTACAACTATTGGCATGCAAGATACACAGAGAACAAACCTGCTGTAAATCCACAGAGCAAATACTTGTCCGGGTGCAAACTTCACATTTAGAAACTAATGTAATAAGCAAACTTGATAAAAAAAAAAAACTGAAAATAAAAATTAGTATATCATTGGTTGAAAAAAAAATAATGCAGAGCACAGAGGGTACTGCACATATGAAAAGGTGCGGAGACAAGGCCGGGCCATACACATTCCCTCCTGCCAGAAAGGCCATAACCCCAAAAATACGATGGCTGCTTAAGAAACCGTTAAAACTGTCTACCTTCGATCGGGGTCACTGCTTCCTGTCTAGGAGATGATTTCTCTTTACCAATCGCACACTCCCCGGTCACCGCTCAAAAAGGAAATATGGTCTCCGTGTACATTCGAAATCAACGCAGTGGCACAGCTGAGGGAGGAACTATTCATCCTCATCGAACATCATCACCATCATCTTGCTCGTCATAAGCAAATTCACATGAAGATCCCAAAGGTGACAAGGTCATAATAAATAATAATAAAAGCTCTCAGTGCTCATACATTAATTATATGCAGCATTTTATGATTCAGGGAGCATTTTTTGGTATAAGGATATCAAGCTACTATATGAAAATTCTTCTGAGAGGATCCCCTGGGGCTAGTCATCATCACCAAATATAGAGGTGTTATAAATCTGGCTCTCTGTGTCTGTCTCTGTGTGTGTGTGTGTGTGTGTGTGTGTGTGTGTGTGTGTGTGTGTGTGTGTGTGTGTGTGTGCGCGCACTCAGATACACAACCTGCTGTAAAAAGCCACGGAATATTGGTATTTGAAAAAAGCTCTGCTGAAGATACACACGTGCTCCTGTATGAACACGTATTTTTTTCTTTTTCAACATGGTAGCACATGCAAACTGTAACATTCTACATGCAAATAATGAAAAATGTTTCCAAATGGCAGCTTCTTAATGAAAAACAGTCACCCCTTTTACAAAAAGAAACGCAAACAGTTTTCCCAAGGTGTCTCCATATAAAAAAAAAAAAAAATTCAAGCTGAACTGTCAAACTAAATTCATATAGCAGACCTATTTGTATTTTCTTACAGACTGCAAATCTAATTAACAGGCTAACCAGTACAAGGATGGCACAAAATGGGGGGCTGGACAGTAAAACAATGGTTTGGGAAAAGTGGAACAAGAGAATTTGTCTGCATTTTCAAATTGTCTGAGATATCGTTTCAACAACAATTCTGCACAGCTGAACATAGTCTGCTGATAGTGAGGTTTTCCTAATGCATGCAAACCTTTCCAAGTCCTTTTTTCTCCCAGAAGGCACTGCAAAGGGAACAACCCAAGCAGAGACAGAGGTCCCTCCCACCCTTTCCATATCCACCCCAGCTAATGAAGGGCACAAGCTGAACCAACACTTCCACGGCGTCCCTGGCTTCCATTCTCCTTTGAGGGGATTAGGGAGATGTTAGGGACCGTGTCAAACAACCTGAGAGGTCCGATAACGCAGCACCTTCAGGCTCCTAATACTCATCCCACCACCAGGGACCCGATCCTGGTACTGCTTCTGAGAGGAGCCACTCTGGTGACAAAGGAAAAGCCTGACAATGGAGAGGATTATTCATGTTCAAACAGAGGAAGGACTTGAGACAGCTGCTCTTCGAAAGTCCGGTCAATGTCTTCCTTCCCCTCATGTCAGGTCTTTATTTCCTTAGACGATAAATCCCTAAAACCACCCATTTTAATCACAACTGCAGGATTTTCACAAGCAATTAATAAATGGCAAAAGTCATTTTGAAAATGGTCTCATAACAGTAGTGTGATGGAAGGAGGGGGTGTGAACCAGCATGTGTTCCATGGCAAACAGATGTCTGTCAACATATCTGTGACCTTGCCTGGTTTACAGCTGTGCTTCAATATCAAATGAATGTCTGAAAAAGCAAAAAAAAAAAAAAAAAAAAAAAAAAAAAAAAAAAAAAAAAAAAAGTAAAGACAAGGGATAGTTTTATCATCTATTGTGGGGTCACCATGGTGAAACGTTTACAGAAAGTATTACTCAGTTCTGTGGAATCACCATTATTTGTATGATCCTGGGACTGCCTTTATCTAGAGAACATGTACTCACTAAGAACCAGTCTACACAGCCAGCTGTTTCACAAGGTATACAGCAACTTAGAATGCTTCATTAGGCTTGGTTGACCAGGGCTGATTCTTATGCAAACAGGTTTCCCATAAAACACTCTATATGCATGAAGACAAAACCCTGAAACAAAAAACCACAGTTTAGCCTTTCTGGACCAACGGTAAACTAAGGGTGTCAGAGGGCCACTTTCTTTACTCCTGTATGATGAACAAACCGCACCTTTCTGGCACTCATAACCCAGTTTATTTTTACTGCTGTTATTTAGAGCAGCCCAGTCCAGGTCACGAGCTCAGTAACGTTCCCCTCTAAATCCTGACAATCTTCCTGGTTCGTTTGCTGTGGAATACTAAAAACAAGGTAGAAAGGCAATAACAGAGAAACTGTTGTGAATTATAAAACCACATTCATCCAGCTTCAGAGAAGACGGCTGCATGTTGTTGAGCTACAATAGAACTTCCTCTTTTCAGTTGACGAGACAATTGAAACTTCAAAAAATTCCATAACAAAACACTTAATAAAGGTGTGAGCAGCAAAGATGAGTTGGGAGGGGGGGCTGTTCCACAATGACAGAATTGTAATGTTTCTCCACAGTCGCTGCAGGACAATTTAGAGAAAAAGCTCTTTCCAGATGCATATAATTACTCTTCAAAGAAGCATTTTACACAGTGTAACGAGCCAAAATTATGTAGTCTAATTACACACAACCAAACTGTCACTGAACCTTTTGGGTGCAACTGGAAAATACAGCTAATTTCACGTTTGCTTAGAAGCAGTAATGTAGTCCAAAGGCAAACCCTAGTTTTCATTCCATATCAGCACAATCAGTGATTTGAATGGAACATATTAATTAAATCCATGTAGTTATTTGGCACAAGGCCCAAGCGATAACTGAATTGAACAGAATTTATCACAATACAAACACGGCAGAGCCTAATGACAGCACACTGAATTTGACACGTTAGCGTTATGAGGAGGCTCTTGAATCATGTCATAAATCTAACATGCAATCAGGGTCCTTTAAAGACACCCTCCTGGCTTTTATAACAGGCCTTGTGTTAAAGCTGTTACTGACAATTTCAATTAGAGCAAATAAAAACAAGCTGCCCTTGAGGTGTCTAATGTTTCACACGTATCCCAGAAGCCAGTTCATTATACAAACACACAAGACACAAGTCCATCCTCTGTTCCAAATTTCTGACTTGGGTTATAGGCATAGGCTGAGCTCATTAACTATCAATTTCTTTTAATTTACTGCCTGTAGACTGCTCTGACACTGGGAATGAAACACGATGAAGGATTGAGCCTTGTACAACGGGCAGCTCACTATATACCAAGAGGTGATCTGGTGAACCAGCTTTTCCTTGTTGGTAACCTTCAAAAGGTTCCAAAGCCTTACTGCAGCCAAACTTACAGACGGTTAAAGGCAGAGGATTGTGGGCTTTATTCTACCCAGCGACATTGTTATAATAAACTGCAAAATGCAGAGGTACATTTATGTCTCCATTCGGTCCCTCGTAGAGCAGCCTCAGGCCCCCTGTGCAGTTCTAAACCCAGAGAAGGGAAGTTCTCCAGCTCAAGGGCAGAGCTAGGAGCTGCTGAGCATGGAAGATGGACGACCCCAGGCAAAGGACCCCTACAGACCATGTTACAGTTTCTCCGGGAGGGGGGGCTCTCCTCTTTGCCTACGAACCCCCACCTTGCTCCCGTGCAGTAGAGCTATGAGGCCTGCTCTCTGGGGTGGGAAGCGTGGGGGCTGCTCTAATTAAATAGGCAACCAGAGCGTGGGGGGGCACTTAAAAACGCTGCTGGTGCCACTTTCATTCGTAACCACCTCCCTTGTTTGACATTGGATACGAAACACAGTTCTCACCATAAATTGCGGGCACTCCTCCTCCCTTGAGGTGATCACTCTTCATTCCCCGCGTGCTGAAAAGGATCTGTACCCTTCTGCACTTCCCAAGGTCAAGTTAGCTGTAAAAGCAGGTCATGATGACGTCACATGAAGACCACCTCACCAGCTTAACTCGCCGTGGAGAGGAGTCCACCTGAAGCACATGCGGTGCACAATATTGTGCCACCTGTTCATTTAAATCGCGCTGAGCTTTACTCTTAAGTGACACACACGACTCTCAGATCATTTGTGTTAGGACGCCGCGCTAAAGGAGTGAGGGAAATTCCCTATTCACTGGACTCCTGAGAGAGGGCATTTACTGCCAACTGAGAAACACGCGAGTGTTGCATCAGGCAGGGAGGAGAAGCACTCTTGGAGGTCAACGCACCATTCAGCGAGTTTCTACACATCCTACTGCTCGTCCTCATAGTCTCACTAGCATTTTTCATTCCTCGCCTCCCCCCTCCAAAAACGTAATACATGCCGCAGAAAAAGGTAGCCTCTCCTCCTTGCCGACTACCACAGCTGAGGGCTGAGTGAGCACAGCATCACTGTGCCAGGGAGTGTGGAACACAACGCAAGCCAAATTACACCAGCCTCTCCTGGCAGAAGCCATTTATTTCCAAGAAACCTGCAGTAGCGCATTAACGCAGGACTGGGATTGATGCAAACTGCGGGACTTCTGAAGGACCCAGGGTGCAATCTCATTGGTACGTGGAGCCTCTGCCAGGATCACCTCTGCCCTGTAAAAGGTCAGCATTCAGCTGGGCACTGATGAAAGTCATCACCTGAACCCCAGCTCTGGGAGCACGTGATGTGAAATGCTCAAACGTTTCCTGATCCAACATGCTTTGAAAGGCTTTGTGTGTCCCTTGTAGGATCATGCTAATTATGTGTGCTGTTCCTAACAGACAGCTGTAAGAGTAACAGCAGTCCACTAGGCCCATAAGTGAAGAATTATGCTAATTAGCCACGGCTAGAGAACAGCACAGCACTTGGCGCTCAGCGCTGGCATCTCCCGCTGCCAGTCAGGACGCAATCCTGGCCCCGGGTCTATCTGCATGAGAGAGATTTGTCTGAAACACTGCAAATGCTACTCTTTGTTTATGTGAATGTGTATCTTCATGTTCTCAGAACAGCAGGAGAAAAGATCAGAGACAACTAAAATCCATGGCATGCTAAAAGCTAACCAGAGCCTGTTCAGAAAAGCCATTAAATGAGTGGAGAGAAAAAAAAAAAAAAAAAAAAAAAAGGTTTTACACTTCAGTTACACTGGCAAGTTTTTCTTCTTATGTTTGCTACATTACGTAATCAAGATTGCTATCTGAACTGCTTTTATGTCTTTAATTAGTCTTATCGTCATGTTTCTCCTAGCGTGCTGATAACAGTCAACAAAAATTAATTGGTATCAATGACCCACGCTGATGAGCAAAACATCACATTTTATTTGTGGACTTCAAAACAGAAACATGCAGCTTGTTCATTTTGGCCACAGTTATAGGTGCCACTTGTGAAAACCTGAGAATGCTGGGTAGCTCTGACTGCTCCTGCACTGTGAATTGTTTTACGTGTCCCAACTTCTAGACTATGTTCACAAAACACCTTTACCAACTTTCTTGTACGATTTACACATGCTAAACCTGTAAACACAAAGTGATCTCAAGTCAAGCCAAAAACAGAAAACAAAAAGTCCAATTTACTTTAAAAGCAGACTTTGCAAGAAGCACAGAAATCTGACGTTTAAATAACAAATCAGTTTAAATCAGTGTGAGGTTATTTGTGGTAAACAAAGTCCTCAAGCACAGAAAATCCCGCCAATTTATATCCTGGTCCAGCTGACACATCTGCACCAAATTAAAACATTAACATGATGTCATCTCCTGGACCACTGAAAGGACAGAAGAAAAGCCCAAAGCATTGATGGTCCAAACAAGCCCATCAAAGGTCAGTGAACAGCAGTTAAACTTTAATGTTGGGTTTGATTAGCACAACATCCACCTGGCTCTAAATTCAATCCTCACTTCCCTGAAAGCTGAACACATCGGAATGTAATGTGCAAAAACAGGGGCCGGCGTCTGGTGAAAAATTGATAAGGGACCCAGAGAACATAACTCGCCAGGCGATCGAAAAAAGATGGTGTCATCATTTATTTAGCCCTAATCAACCTCACACTTAATTAATAATGCAACACAAAGACGCTCCTGGAGAAAAGAAGAAGAAAAAAAAAAAACCCTACACACCTGAAAGACCCATTGCAGAAGTAAAAATAACAACTTGTGCTACCCCTAAGCTGGACTGATGCCATGTTTGTACCAGCCATAGAATGCTGATACCACACCACAACAAGACACTAATGTTCCACTAATATAACAACCTCTGTCAGGGAACACACACACCTCATAGATAAACAATGGTATAGATGAAGATGAAGGTCAAGCGGGACCTTCCTGGAGTCCCACATCCTTACGTATGCACATTTAAACATGACAGCGCTATGTGAGCACTTCCCAGGACCTCAGTATACTTAAGCGGACTGCTAATGGGAGACCCATGAGTGGCCGCCTGGTGCCCAGTCCCTGACATTGGACATGCATCATCAAGAGGGTCCTGGGCCCACTCTGTGCCAAACAGCCACATTCTCTCCCTCTGCCAGAGCCAAGTACACCATGGGGACGGCCGTGAGCGTGCAGCCATCCTGAACACAGAACGGGGCCACGGCTGCTTCAGAGGAAACTCTAACACAGTGGACAGGCTCCTTCGCTAGACCAGGGGTAGGGGGTGCGTGAGAGAGGCTGCTTGGCCTGCGATAGAAGCTTTGCAGGAGAGGCAGCAGCGTGTTCCTTTGAACTCCAGTGTACTCCATCCAACCAACCATGGCATGACAAATGTCCCACGCTTAGGAGGCCCACAATGAGGGAGCGAGCATCTGAACTGAAAGGGAAGATTTCCGGTACAGTGACACGCTCCAAATGTTAAGGGACAGGAAAGGACAAGCATCCCAGTAATAAACGTCACTTCATCCTGTACAACTTTATGCTGCAGAAATACTTTTTATGAGCTTTTTAAGAAGATAAAGGCCTGAAGAGAAGGGTTGGTAAGAGCTCCTCTTCCGTGTGTGTGTGTGTGTGTGTGTGTGTGTGTGTGTGTGTGTGTGTGTGTGTGTGTGTGTGTAGGAGGCAGGGCAGAGGAGATAATCAGAAGAGTTGAACAAGGAAAACCCAGTCAAAACAATGGCTTTAAGGCATATAGGACACCAAGTTCCAATTGCTTGTAAGCGGGCATCCCAGGACAGCAAAGGCACGAAAAAGCAAAGGACTTTGGGGTACATTTAGGAACCTCTCAGATATCTGTCAGTTACTTTCCAGCTCTGTTCCCTTGGGGAAACACTGTCCTTGAGCTCTCAGGGAAGCACTTGCATTCAGCTTTTGTGGGAATGTGGCGATTCCCTGTTCTACACTTGACTTTGGCTAAGAATGCGTTGGCCTGCTGTGCCGCACGTATATTCGTGACACGTTGCTGTGTTACACGGTCACCTTAACAGCACTTCAGCTGAGAGCTCAGTGGGCCTGGTGTGCAATGGAATGCCAACCACTTCAAATTCAACAGAAAACCTACCGCTAACCACAAGAGCAAAATCCAAGTCCACTAAAATAATTGCCTTGATTACTACTCATTTTGACTTTTTATTCCTACTTTTTACTTAGTTTTTATGCATTGCTTACTTTAGTAATTTTACCTACATGATACAAGTTTCTTTTCTTAAATTTTACACCAAGAATGATTATGACATTTTCAAACCGTGACTCTCTCTTTTCTTCTTATTCTACCTTACTGGAAGGCAATAACTGCTTCAGATGAAAGATGTACAACCTTAAAATTAAATACTTCTCCAATATTTAGAGTTACCATTCACTCAGTGTATGACATCTTTAACCTTTCTGTAAAAAGCTTTAAGAATTAAACACAAAACTGACAGTTAAGTTCTCTCTGCTCATTACCCAAACATCTTATACCTATACATTCAGGAAAAATTACTACATCCAACTTGAAAACTTAACCATTGTGAAGTCACATTTCTACATTGTATTATTATTTTTTACTGGAAATCCATGACAAGCAATTTACCTTTTTACCAAACCATCTGTATGCTTCTGATTTCTGTTACCAGCTATTGCAATTATTTTGTAAATGAATGCAGATTTTTTCCATGTGACATTAAATTAAATTTACATTAAATAGCAACATTCCACCGGTCTTGCTGTAACCTGCAGTTTCCCACATAAATCGTCCACGACATGTAAATGTAGGACACAGTTCACATGCAAAAGTACTCTGGGAGTTAAATAAAAAGTGCCAATTACACACGCAACTCCCACAATGAAAATGCTCTTTTGAAATATGTCATCATCGATAACAATGAAAAACATTTCAGTAGTGAAATGACCCCTGTATAAGAAGAGGTGCGACTTTATCTACTCCAATTGCTTTTTTAAAACAAAGGGAACCACGTGAAAATTCCTGGGAAATGTCTTCATAAAACATGTTCAGAATATTCCCTTCTATCTACATTCATATTCTGTTTGTGCATCACGGACTAATAAACAGCATGAATAAAACATATGGTAGCAGACTTCCTTCATTTTCCAAATGCAAAAGCTCAGAAAAGATAAGTAAAAAGACCAATGTATGCATACCTGATAGATGTTTGAACTAAAACCATGCAACAACAGCAGCCCCTAATCCTCACGCTACCAACACAACACCTAGCAGCAAACAATGAATAAATTACACATGGTTACTCACACTGCATAACAAAATGCTCCCATTGTTATAAAACCATTTTTGTTTCTGCTTTAAAAACTTTATTTTGTTTCCATGAAGCACTGAGTAAGGATGACATCTGGCAATTGAACAAAATCCAAATCCTTTACTAAAAGGTGATTCTCAATTGTGAAACACTGTCAGCCAGACACCTGTATTTTTGAAAACATCTAACTTGATTAAAATTATCTTTTATAAGTATAATTTCTTTTATAAAATATTGCAAAGATATAAAATTATTACAGAAAGTTAACCACTAAACTGATGGCTGATATATTTGGCCTGACATAAGTAAACTAAACACCCATAGCCTTAACTTGTTGGGGGGTTCTGGGAGGAAATCCCTTGGCACTACTGACTTAAAAAATTATAAACTAAGTAAAGTTAGTCCTTCACAGTACAGCACACATTAAGGACCACAGTACAAATGGCCCATTTGAGAGTAACAAAGCCTAGCTTTTCACAATGAAGACAATCATACGGAGATTTCCCTGTGCTCAGAAGTATTTCTGAAAAAAGGTCTTTGTGACTGGAGAACAATTGGAAACAAATATTCGCAAAACAAGAAGGGAGAACAGCTGGCTACTGGGATGTAATTTTCTTGTTAAATGTACCATACACACCAAGATGAGATTGAATCTGAAGAGGGGAACATTTTCAAAATTCAATAATTAAGAACGTGAAAGAAAAGTGGGATGATCTCCACGTTAATATGAATATCAGTGCTGAAAACAATGAAATAAACCCAGAGCTATTCGACCTTTTCCGTAAGAATCTCATCTCTTCATTTAGGTCTGGCTTAATGCTCAGAAACCACTGAGGTGGAAGAAAAGAAAATTATTCCTCATAGGGAAAGGAGAAGAAAATAACAATAACAGAAGCATGAACTGGTGGGGCATCCAACATCAGCAGAAACCTGCTTCGGAATATTTACCGTAAAGGAAATAGTAACACTATTCTTAGGAGAAGCCTAAAAAACACTCTGGATTTCTGAATCATTATGTGACCCATGTGAAAGATGAGCATACAGTGCAGAATTAAAACACATTCGTTTAACACTAAAAACACATTAAAGCTATTAGTACCAGCTGGAGGGAGGTGGCATGTGGGACACGTGACAGTACCTTATCAGCATCCACCTTGCCCTTGATGAACTCAGACCTCCAGAACTGCAGCGCCTGCTCCAGAGTGAGCCCAATGCCCTTCAGGAAGAGGCCGTACTGCATGCGACCGCCGTGACGCAGGTGGTGGTTGTCCCGCAGAGCCTTGTGCAGGTGTCGCATGCACGGCGGGAAGGAGCGCAGTGACAGCTGGAGTCCAAATACAAAGAAGGGGTGTGAGAAACTGGGGCACAAACGAGGAGACGGGCACAGATGCAAAGGAGGAGAGTGAGAAACTGGGGCACAGACGAGGAGATGGGGGGCACAGACATAAAGAACGTGCATGTGCTTTACAGCTGTGTTCATCCTGCGATTAATCGATAAATTGCAAATCAGTTTGTCACAACTTTGTATTGATATTTTGAACCTTTTCATTGATTTTTTTCTCAAGTCCACAATTTGAAACTTATTTCCATGCAGGAACATTTAAATGCTATCAAAGTTTAATGCTACTGTGTTAAATGCCACCATAGCGACTACCAAATATGTTCCACAAAGGCTTAGCTGTAGCAGTTAACTCTAGCTAGTGAAATATTCACTAGGATGGAGACACCATCACCTCCTGTGGAATTCAGTTTGGACGTGTCGATGCACTTTGGATTTATTACAAAATAAGTATCTTGAACCTGACACAAGTAACCTGATTCTGAACGTGCAAAACATTCAAAAGTGTGGTCATCAGCTTTATCTATAAAGACACGAGATCTTGGTCAGAGTGAAGGGTTTAGAAGCATGGTAAACACACTGGGGCCATGCTATGGAATTCCTGTGCACAGTTTCTTTAGAGATAGGCATGCGGTTTAGGGACATGAGTAACTTAAACAGCACACTGCTTTAACTTGCAACTCCTAGACTGTCAGAGCAACCAAATGACTATAGCCAGAGTCTTTCACGGATGTTTTTTCCTTCTGTTTTTCCATTTTTTATTGGGAGAACTGTTCATTACCACCGTTCATACTGCAAGCACGAACTCAGCAGACTAATTTGTACATTTGGTCTGTTTTCTCCTTGGTTCGGTTTCTTTTCACATGGGGCAAAATCCAAGTGAACCAAAATGCATCACTAACATTCACGTGAGACTGTTCTCAAAAAAAAAAAAAATTGAAAGATCTATCAAAAACATTTTTTTCTACACAGTTCCATTTGTACACATACAACTTTTTGCTTCCCCTTGTGCACCATCCCAACCAAAGGAAAAGAAAATATTCCACATTTCCTTTTCCCTAGACAATCATATCTCATATCTCAGCTCACTGGGTAAAAGAGTCTGGGGCAGGAAAAAGATCCATGTTCTGTACTGGTGAATAGTTGTATGAAAGCAACATGGAGAAACAGCACAATTGGCATTTACTCATAACTGTGATAATTATCTGTACTGTTGGCTCAGTTTTTTCACTTTTACACAGCACTGTTCAGCAGACTGTACAATCCCTTTTCCTTAAGCCACTGACTGAACATTTTGAAAACTTCAGTGTTCTTAGGAGTTGTTTGTAGGAGCTGACAAATGTTCTCATCTTCCAAATATCAAGAGGGCAATGCACCTCATTGCTAATCCAGGTCAGGATTTTGCTCTGCTTACTGCTAGTGCTAGATGTTTCAAACTGTTCACGTTAGCTCTGCCGTATCCCAACATGTAAAGTGCACCTGGCTAAGAAAGATGCTTAGCTAAAACTTAAAGCACTGTACTCCTTGTAGTTGGTGCAGATCGATGGCGGATCATGTTCACACCACAAATGAACCATTTCAGACAAGTAAAGGGACTCGAACCAGTTGTTCTGGTGTGCAGCCAAGTGCAAATGCTGTGTTCAGATCTTCCCCAAACGAACTGGACCAATGGGAAAAACGAACCAGAGTTCAATTAAACAAGGCAGGTGTGAAAACATCCATAGAGTTAAATGTTTTATTTCCGAAAAATATTTTTTCAACATTTGTAGACTAAAAATAAGACGTTTATGTAGCTCACGCAAATTGCACGGCAATGCAAAAATGCAGCAAATTGTGCTTTAACATTTCATAAGTACTCATATACAAGTATTAAGGCAGAACAGTAACAATTTCGTTCAATATACTTTGTAGTTAAAGGCCGTAAATGCCTGTTAATTAAATTCGGCCCATTTTAAATTTTAGTAGTTCTTAGCTATTTCATCGTGGAAGTGTTAATCATCAGGATACAACGGTAATATATTGTAATACGTTGAACCATGACACTAGTACCGTGATGAGTATTGTATCATGGGGTAGTTGGCAATACCCAGTGGTAATGTGTGTATCAGCATCTGTGTGATGGCCATTCTTGGCTGGTGCCTTCAAAACAGCCCTAAGGTGAACTGTAACTCAACCTCCAGCACCAGAGACATAAAAAGGCCCCTGTCAAGTTTATGAGAAGGAATGAGGGTATGTGACAATGAGCTCAGGTCAGCCATGAGCCCAGGTGAGCACTGGTGTGCCAATCTCAAGCAGCTCTCAGTAAATATATCAGACAGAGGGGTTTATGGGGGTTTTACGAGGTCTTTAAGTGTTCTTAATAACCGCTCTGTTTCATACAGAATGGCTGAAGAAATCAGCCCCCGGGGGCATTGTAAAGTGTAGGTCACTTCACTAAGGGCAGATGAGGTGGACCACTGCCAGTTACACTGCACTGACTTCTCTCGTTCATAAAATATGTACTCGTTGCTATATTGCCATGCTGGAAATGCAGCTTAGTCTAGTTGTGACTTGTGTCTCATTTGAAGATATAAAAATGTCACATGCTAAGATAAGTGAGATCACACCCAATTACATTTAGCTAAAATATAAGTGGTCTAAATCAGCAGGAAGGTGACAGACTGCTGTAACGGGCCATTTCCACATTGCTCTGAGAAGTACTGAACTCGGTCATGCTGCAGCCAAAAACTTTTAACAAACCCAGGTCTTCAGATTTCAAAACATTTGTAAGAAGGCCAAAAACCTGCTTGGTCTGAATTTAAAAATCTTAAATTATCATGAAATGAACAAAAAACAATGACCAGCATACAATTCAAACAGAAGATATTTGTCCACAAGATCTTCTGTCAAATGTCCTAGCCTTCAACCGACAGACTTAAAGCCCACGGTCAACAAACCTGCTAAAACCCCTGGAACAACAGAACTCCAAACACATGAGCGACGTTACTGCATTGCCCTCCAAGGCTCTTATGTCCAGCTCTGCTGTTCGATTGTGTACAGACAGAAAACCTGACAAAGCTGCCCTAGAAAAACAGGATGAGAAAGGGCAACTGCCACTGCCTTCATCATCAGTCAAGCCCACCACCATGAGTGGGAAGGAAGACCGTCAGAAGAGAGCACGTTTCCCATCTGTCCAAAGATGCCTCCAAACCACAAGCACACAACACTCCTGTAACCACCTCCCCAACAGTGTGTAAACATAATTAGAGTGAGACCCTCGCAAAAGGCTCTCCATTGTACAACTTAAACTTCCACAATCAGGTCAACATGGGCAATATAATACAGCTACTCATCAGTGAAGTGGTATAGTAGTGTTTCAGCAACTAGAGTGTCTGATTTTTAAATAAAACAAGGACACTCATATTTGTTTCTACACTCAAAGGGGCTCAAATTTGCCTGATAAGCTTAATATACAACATGAAAAACACAAAACCTATTTTACGGGGAAATGTAAAAATGTGATTTTAGTTTGTGTACATAATATGCAAAAAACAGAACTCTGCAGAGATTTTCATTTAGCTTGACTGGGAATATTTGCGATTTTCAAGGACAAAATTAGCATTTTGTAACGGGCCAATTAACTGGAACAACGGCGGCCTCTAATGACAGTAGCATCACTACGGGGCGCTTCGCTATACCAAAACGAACCTTGGCTGTCACTTTAACCTTGCATTCTGTAAGCCTATTAGGGGTCACAGGGCAGTCCGAGTCCCCTTATCTAAACATGTGACCACCCTGATTCTGTGAGCATGTTAAAAACCTTATGCGTAGGCTCTAGCCTCCCTGAACAGAATTAGGCCGAGAATATAAAGTGGAAATAGCATGAAATACTGGCAAAATGAGCAGAAGGGGAAAAAAAGATGGAATGCAAAGGAAGAAAAAGAAGGACTCTAAATAAGAAGCTGCTGAGAAATGGCTTTGGACAGTGATTCTCCTCTTCGCGTCAATCATCTCTCCAGAAGCTAGCCATCAGTGCTGCCTTCTACTTGGAGCCTATACCGCACTAGTCATTTACAGCAGTGCAAAGTGTCAGTCGTTTAATATAAACAAAACACCCACACAGATGGGCACAATCGCACATTTCCATTATAACCCCTGTCACAATGTCGTCTCTGAATGACAAAGTTAGCAGAAGGCCTGACATCTGGTTTTCTGTGAGGAGGCTGCTCTAATTCCTGTTTGCTGTCGTTCACAAGACAGACGCCTGCAATGAAACGTCAGCCAGTAGTCTCACATACCGAATCGATCTGCTCCAATGAGATCTTCCCCATGTTCTTCTGAATGCTGTAGTCCTGACCAACGTAGGCATGGCTGCAAAGGGGAGAGAGGCAATAAGTACGGGTCCAAACAAAGATGGACGTTTAAAAGCGAAAACCTTCTGTGGAAACACAGGAAGTGATACAAGCCCATATTGTCACTGGCTTACAATGTAGTGCAATAATGAGACCAGTGGCATGTATGGGCCCAAAGTGGCCAGCCTGCCGAAGCCAGGTCAGCATGTGGGGGTCGCCCTAGGAACCCAATTCCCTCTCAACAGAACCCAGGCAAGGGTGTCAGTGGTTGCTGGAAGCAGGCAGCTTATTCCCATTAAAACACACTTCCACCCAGCAAGCACACAGGCTCCCATTAAAACACACTTCCACCCAGCAAGCACACAGGCTCCCATTAAAACGCTTTTTCGCCACCCCTGTCATTTGCCTCTGGTGTGCAATTTTCTTCCATCCGTCAGGGCCGGGAGGCGACAGGAACAGAGCTCGTTTAGCACATTACTGAGCACTTAGGCTCCAGGGCAGCGTGCGTTGCCCTGCTCCTGCCTCTGAAGGGCGCGTACTTGACACGAACGAGAAATTTCTCAAGACGCCGCATGTCCGGTGCCGGCACAAAGCAGGCGGTCACAAGCTGGCGGCTGATCACACCACCTCACCAACGTTGCAAGAACCCTGCATTTCATGAAGGAGCTTTCCAGATGTAAGGCCTCAAAGGATGCTTCCCACAGTACAGGTCCAGAGTGCACGCAGCTATTGCCAAAGTGATTTACATAACCTTCTCTATATATTTAAAAACCACACCTCTCATAAAACACAAATGTTATAATAGACCAGAGGTCCTTAAGGAATCCTCGCCTAAGCTGAGCGAGGAACATATAGCCAGAATGATAACACTGTTGCCATCACTCCAAACACAGCACCAAGAGAAACCCACATCTCCTGGTGTTCTAGTACAGTTATCCTGCACTTACTCCAGTGCCGTCTGGTTTGCTCGCATTACATACGAGCCCTAACCTTTGACTACAGCCCTGCCCACTGGAATCCAGAAGATCTTTTTACCTAGCCCAGGATGAACGTTTGAAATAATAGCTGTCGCCAAGACTTCGTGATCTCTGACAGGAAAACGTGTGACAGCGAGGTGTCACAAGGGCACAGGGAGAGCAGCAGCACCTCGGAATCTGGAAACTAGTCGCAAGTGGGACTGGATGACAAAGTGACGAAACGGGCATCAACAACCGGGGCCTCAACAGAAAGATGGCAACTTCTAAACCGTGCTCTTGGTGTGCTTCAAAGGAGAACTTAAATACACAATGAAAGCAAAAAAATAAATAAATAAACTGGCACAAGGCCCAGAAAGATTTACTGCTAGGTCCAACAAGAGCCTAACAAGTACCAGCGCGCTCTCATTTGCTGTGATCCAAATGGGGGCAGGATGCCAGAACCCACCCAGAACTTAATCCCTCTTGTTCTGCTCTCTGAAACAAGCGGCGGCAGCGGCCTCCTTCATGAAGACCGCGGGTGCCGCGTGGCGCCGTGTTATCTCGCGAGTCCAGCGAGCGTGCCCAGCAACGGCAAGTGTTCCACCATTGTTCTTCAAGCTCCTTCACCGACGCGTCCAATTAGGCGCTGCCATTCAGCATTTATCGGCGGTAAATAGAACAGCTGCTGGCGCAGCAGCCTTTAGGGAGTGCCCGCGTGTTCCTTTTCAGCAGACGAGTAGGCGCGTCGCCCGAGGACGCGTCTGAGTGGGTCGAAGTTAAGGACACTTCTCAGACAGCCCTCCCTAGTGTAGCATTCAGGTGAAGTTTGGAAGGGTCTATACCTATACGTCCAGGAACATATCGCTCCCACACACCTGGGAAGTGAGAAACATGCGCACGCGCACACACACACACACACACACACACACACACACACACACACACACACACACACACACACACACACAC
>JABJVR010002272.1:0-17665 GCA_025773905.1 Chitala chitala
ACCTGGAGCCCATCCCAGAGCACATAGGGCGCAGGGCAGGGGACACCCAGGGCAGGGCGCCAACCCACCACAGGGCAGGCTTGTTCCATCCACACAATAATATCAGATATATTAAGTAATAGACAGAAGACATACATGTATGATTCTGTTGCAAAATCAGGGATTACAGTGAAAATAATGAAACCCTTTTCACCTAAGATGATGCAGTTTGCTAAATCTGCTCTCGCAGTTTTATATTTACATTTTGTTATTTGGCAGCTGCTTATACCCAAAATGGCTTACAAAGCAAGCAAAAAAAAAAACCATCAGAGATGAGAAACTCTGAGTGCTATAAGATGAAATGTGTTTTTTTAAGTGAATAGGAAGCTGCAGAAGAGTTTGTCTTCAAGGGTTTTTTTGAATATTGGGAGAGAAGGTGCAGAGCATATGGATGTAGGTAAGTCGTTCCACCATTGTTGGACCACTGAGCTGAAGATCTTTGCTAGGCATCTTTGGTGTGTGGTGTAGGGACTGCTAGACGCCATTCACTGGCTGCATGCAGTGAGTGAGAAAAATTGCAGGCTTGAATGAGGTTGTTCAGGTATGGAGGTATTGTTGAGTTGACCTGATGAGAGCTGCCTCAGGGAGCCAGTGCAGAGATATGAATAGCGGTGTGATGTGTGTCCTCTTTGGTTGATCAAAAATGAGACATGCTGCATTTTTGATCATCTGGAGAGCTTTGCACATGCTGGTAGCCCTGTTAGCAGAGAATTGCAGTAGTCAAGATGAGAGATGAGTTGAATGTTGAAGAGGGTAAATCTGCATGGCCGAGAGATGGAGGAGAGGTGGTCAGAAAAGCCCCCAAACCCCCAGATTTAAAGCAGACTTTGTGGGGACAATCACTGAAGATCCCAAGTTGATGCTGATGCTATGTTGTATGGAAGTTTTGGATGGGAAGATCATACATACTGCCTTGGAGAGATTGAGTTGAAGATGTCTTTCTTTCATCCAAGTAGAGACAGCAGAGACACAGGTAGAAATGAGTGAAGATATGGTCAAGTGGAAAAAAAAGGAAGAGCTGTGTGTCATTGGTATAGTAATGATAGGCAAACTGGAAAACAAGTGTGCACATTTGAAAGTTTTTGCACATTTCCATGGTACATAGCCCTACACTCACAACCTATTTATTATCTTGCACTTTATTAATCTCTCGCTAAACTTTCTTATTTCTTTTACACAATTCTACCTCTTATCAGTGTCAGACAGTTGTGTAAGCATTTCACTACTTGTCATACTATGTAATATGAATGTATGACAATGTATGTGACAAATAAAATTTGAATTTGATAGGAAAAGCCATGTGGATCACAGAACATAGGGATGTGGTATAGCTGGAGAAGAAAAGAGGGCCAAGGACAGAGCTTTGTTGCACACATGTGGAGAAGCTATGAGAGCTGGATACTTGCCCTTGCAAAAATACCTTGAAGGTTTGTCCAGATAGGTAGGACTTGAGTCAGTCAAAAGTTGTAACAGATGCCTAATTCAGAGAGTGTAGCCAGGTGAATTTGGTGATTAACAGTGTCAAAGACTGCAAGTAGGATTAGAACAGAGGACTAAGCTGTGGCTTTAGCAGTCCAAAGCGACTACCACTATGAGAAGTGCCATTTGTACATCAAGTTAGGATTTTTGAGATTTGATTGAAGACTGCACACTCCAGGGTTTTGGCCTGAAATGGAACAAGAGAGACCAGTCTAATTCTCCACAAAGGAGTGGTCAAGGATGGGTTTGTTAAGCAGTGTGATAACCTGGGCCTCTTTAAATGTGGTGGGGAAGGTGTTAGTTGACAGACATATGTTAATGATTTGTGTTATTCCTGGGATTAGTGTGTGTGCAGCTGCTTGCAGGAAAGTGGAAGGCAGGGTCAGGGCAGGTGGTAGGATGGCATGAGAGGATTGTTTATCTGTCATCTGTTAGAGTGGAGAATGAGGAGAGTGAGGCACTATCTGATGGAGGTAGCGGGGAGTCGCCATCTGGTGGAGAGAACTGGGAGCTGACACCTGCTATCTTTTTTTGTGAAGAAGCTGATGAAGTCACTTGTGGTGAGAGATGAGGATGGAAGAGATGGATAACATAGAGAAGTGTTTTGAAGGTGGGCTTCTTGGTGTTTGCTGTTGATAACCTTGTCCTGGTAGTATTCCTTTTTAGCCTTGGTGATGCTGTGCAAAAAAGACACAAGAAGGTTCTGATACATAGCCAGATCAGATGGGGTTCTGGATTTGTGGTGAGAGTGGTGCATTGTTCACAGATCACCTCAGTGAGCCAGGGATTAAGAGATGAGGGCTGGGAAGGCCTGAAAGACATGGGGCAGAGGCTATCCACACAGGATGAGAGTGTGGAGCAGAGGTAGTCGGTAGCTGTCTTGGTGTAAAAAGTGTAGAATCATGTGGTAGTGGTTGGGCTGCAGAGATTATGGAGGAGAACTGATCAGCAGTGAGAGACCTGAGGCTGCAGCAGAAAGTGACAAGTTGGGGGTGGGGGTTGAGAAGACTCAGTGAGCTGAATAAAAAAGTGATCGAATAAATGGCAAGGAGTAACTGAAAGGGTGTTTGTGGCACAGTTTCAGTTGAAAATGAGGTCCAGGTGGTTACCAGCTTTGTGGTTTGGGGCAGTGGGGACCAGTGTTAGATCAAACGTGGTCAAAAGTACAAGAACATCAGCAGCTTGATGTTTAACCAGGTGGATGTGCATGTCTCCAAGAATGATGAGAGGGCTGGCATCTTAGAGAGAAATGGGACAACACCATGTCAAGTTCACAGAACTTACCCAGTTGGCCACACCATAGGGGGAAACTTCCAATTGTCAGTCCCACCTCCCCATCCTGATGGACAAGGGGTATGAAAGAAACTGATATTGGAGGACAGTGTAGCTGCGGTGGTGGTGTTCTCTGGGATCATCCAGGTTTCAGTAAGTGCCAGTAACTGAACAGTTGACTATGTGGCTAATGCTGGGATGAAGACTGCCTTGTTTACTGCAGACTGGCATATCCATAAGGAAAGGGAAAAGGAGGTGGAGGTAGAAGTGCTCTGTGTGAGAGTATGCATGTGGGGGAGGTGTAGTCTTCTGTGATAGCAACAAACCATGCACATGCAAAGAAGAACAGGGACGTGCTGAATAGAGGCAGAGGCCTGAGATACATGTCCCCTGTTTTTTATGCTGCTCTTACATCAGTCCCCAGGAAGATTAAGACCACTTCACACATCCACCAGGTCAGCCATTCTTAATGACTCTCTTGCATTGACAAAGGAAGCAGGAATCAGGATGTCTTCTTCCCTATGACTCTCTGCGATTGTTCATTTGTTTAGTTCCATTGTTAGGAACTAAAACCACCCTGCAGGATAAATATGGGGTCCCTGATTAATTTTGTCTCAGGCTGAAGAAGCTACTTGCATGAATAGTAAAACATTCCTATTAAGAAGAAGTCCAGCTGACATGATCCAACTTCCAGATGGATCTATTAGAAGCACATAGTGAGATCACAGTTCCACATAGGGAAAAGATTACGCTTAAGGAAAGTGAGGAGGAGTGAAAAAATTAGGGGAACAAGAAAGTAATATGGTGTCTTACATTGTCCTTGCTCAAAGGATTTCTACAGGTAGAGTTGCAGGTCTTCACATAGATAAGTCTTCACACAGAGAAAGCTGAACATAAGGGCTGATGCTTCTGCTAACACGTCAGCAAATCCAGGTGCCATAAATATCTTGTTAATTGTGTAGATAAGATGTGTGAGACTCAATGGTGATTTAGGTGAATGGCAGGCACACGGAACAGTAAAAAATGGTTCTCTTTCAGCAATGTATTTATTTAACAACTAAATGCCTCATAATTGAAGTAAAACAAAAAAGTTATGAAAAATGTGCACAGATAAATGTCACCCTACACCGTTTCGATGTCCTTCTCTTTTGACTTTATGGAGGTTTTTGATAAATTGAATTCTATTTATTTCCATTATTAAGTCGGTTTGTCCAACTTTATTTTGGTCAGTAAAAAATATTAAAAAACCATTAAAAATCACCTAACATGTTTTAAATTAACCTAAAAACAATTTAAAAAGTGCAAGGACACAAAAATATACATGTTAAACTGTCGAATGGCTCATTGTATTAGCGACGTTATTCAATTTCTTA
Organism: Chitala chitala; assembly: GCA_025773905.1. Classification (NCBI taxonomy): domain Eukaryota; kingdom Metazoa; phylum Chordata; class Actinopteri; order Osteoglossiformes; family Notopteridae; genus Chitala; species Chitala chitala. The sequence continues at coordinate 4,164 of JABJVR010002272.1, forward strand.
TAAGAGTTTATGGGGTGCCTAGATTGTTTTTTAAAAGGTTTATTAAATTGCAGTCATTTTTCGAGTTAAGTCATGAGTCTTGGAGTGAATTAATGATGTAGGGTGAAGTATAGTTGCACTTAAAAAAATGCATTAGATTACAGAAGAATATTTTCATTGATTGTCAATAAAAAAACTGATCCACTCTAAATTAGTTGCACTATTTTACAGTTCAGGGTTTGGAATTAAATTACTGTGGGTACTTCTTTTTTGTGTGAAAGATTTACGTGTGACTTTGTCATGTTTTAGGGTGGTATTTTATTAGTGCAGTGAAATTTTAATTAATTGTGAAAATAAGTGAAAATGCTGGACCGATCCATGACAGGTAGTAATAAAAATAAACCCTGTTAATAAAAAAAACTACTTCAGATAAATCTAACCATAAGGATGATGCTTTGGCTATACTGAGCATGTGTGGCACAGCAGCATTACGAAGGAAGAGGGAAGAAAAATCTGGATTATTCTGTAGAATTCTGGCCATGCTTTGTGACGGGTAAAGTATGGTTATGATGAAGAACCACTCCAAAGGAGCTAGTTTCAGAGAAGGACCAGTGAGACAGTGAGATATTCTGGGAAATGTACCGAATTGTGAGAGAAGGAATGTGAAAGTCCCACTTCCCTGACATGACAAATCGTGTGTGCCTGGCTAAGAAGTCTCCCGTGGCTTAAGAAAGCGGCAGTCCATCCCGAAAAACCGAAAACGCAGAAACGCTGCTGCCCAGCAAGACAGTAATGTAACTTAACCAGCATTTCACTAATACCACTGAGGTGCTTAGAGAAGAGGTGTTCTGAAGCCTACCACTACAGACGTCGCATACCTCACTGCAAAGACTACCATCTATTTCATAAATGCTGTTTCATTGCAGAATTTAGATCCAAGTTTGCTTTGACAGGAAAAAAAAGTGCCAGTTTTTGCCAGATCCATTTTCAAAGTTATTTACTAGTGCCTCCGCTGTTTTCTATGCTTCCTTTTGAAATGATGTTTGAGGGGACTGGTGGTGGGCCATCACTTCAAGATGAGAGAGGAGTGCACGGAGTGCACTCCACCACCCCTGCTTATGCCACTTCTTAGAAGAGCACCCACCCAAAGGGTAAATATAAGGTTCAGTCAAGTCTGCCAGAACATATAAAAGCATTGTGGCAGTAGATGAAATAAGGGCGTGCAACTCTAAACCTATTATGCTCTTTTGGAGGATATTCCAAAAAGGAAGTGAAATATGCAGAAAGCAAGTTCTGGCAGTTTCAGACCAACTCAGGAATTTCAAAGTGACTGTAAAATCCAACTTTCACTGCTGGCTGTTGATTGCTTTGTAGTGCCCACACAAATACACACAGTTTGTCACATAGTATTATTCAGACTGCAGAAAAGAGGTTTTGTTAAGTGTTACATGTTGGTGTATACTTGCGACAATCATGTTGGCAAAAATATATGTATATGTTAACTCTCAGTCTTTGCCAAATTGGTTATCTCCTGCAGGGTCACAGGTAGCCTTTAAATTATCTTATGGACACTAGAGTGTACAGCAGGGTGCACTCTGAGCAGGGCACCGACTTATCACAAGATGCTCACACACACTAATGCTGGTTGTTCAACCCACCTGCACAGGGAGAACATACAAAGAGTGCAGAAACTTACATTTGGACACACATCCTTGGCAGGAGGCAACAGTGCTACCCACTGAACCACCATGCTATCTGTAAACACTACTAGTACAAAATAAAGGTGAAAATCACAGTAGGCTGAAAGCAACTCAAATGTACCCTTAACATGACATCTTTAGTGAGGACATAGTTCAACATGATATTCATGGTATTTTTAATTATCATATAACCTGTAATTGCTTCCACATATGACTTCATGTATCATGAATGTATTTGATAATCAATGTTGGCATGTGTACGTCTGATTTTTTTAATGAATAAAATTGTATTAACAAATTAATAGCGTTATGAAATTAAATATATTTATGGAATAGAAGGGATAGACAATTCTGTCACGCATGTTGTGTAAAAGCCCATATATTTCTCCATCTGCCCATCCAGTGGAGAGCTGCAGCGGCATTTAGCTGTGCAGGGATTAATGCTGAACTTCACGCAAGCAAAGTGATGATGACAGTCATTAATGACCCCGTCCTGCATCTGCCCACCATCGCCAGTACGTTTCTTTTAGCTCACGCATACTAATATGAAAAATAACAACAGTGATTTATTGGAGAAAAAAAAAACGCATAATTCAAAACAACATTACAGAGTATGGAAAATGACAACTGCAAGAGAGAAAAGTTTGGCATTATGAGGTATATAATGAAAGTATTATGTAATATTTTTTACTTCACTTTAAGCGAACATGACATACAGATGTTCTCTGTGCCTGAGGGTGGCTCCTGCCAAGGGAGGAACATCACATGGGTGCAGAGAAATTTTAGAGGCTGGGACAGCGTCAGCATGTTTCAGGAAGAAAAAGAAAATCGTGACAGGTTTCTTCAGGCGAGCACTATAACCAGTCGTGTGTGACTCAGTTATCATGCTCTTCCTCCCCACTAAAGCAAAGAGCATCACCTTTAGAAGCACTGTCAGCCGTCCCAAGCTCTCACTGCGTTTGTATAAAAAGAACGAGGGCTGTTTTAACAGTGTTCACTTATTTAATTCCATTGCAGCTTTGTGCTTATATTTCAACAGCTCTGAAGTCTTATTATTTCTTTGTAATTTCAGTTTAGCCACAGTTGCAGCACTAGCATAGATTGCACTATTTTGTCTTTTAAGTAAAATGCATATGTGGAATTTTTTAATGTATATCTTATTTTTGTCATTGAAAAAGGGAGCTGCACATTGAATTTTGTTGGACTGTACAGTACAATGACAATAAAGGGATTCAGTCCAATTCAAATTAATCTCTTAAATTGTGGTCCATGCACCCCCAAGTATGAGGGGATGGGTTTCAGGGGATCCTTGAACTTTGAGAGGAAAAAAAAGATATTTATTTTTTTAACTAAATTGAATGTTCAACAGGACATGCATGTTGCCTTCTCAAAGACCATTCCACAATAAAGTATTTTTATTATTATTTTTTTATTCAAGCTAAGCAATAACAGCCTTAACACTGGTGACTCATATTTCCTATATTTTAAATGTATTGTCTTATTTATTGCATTACTAACATAAAAAGCATTACTATGTAATGTGTAGTTTAAAAAAAAAACATATTTGGATGTAATTGGTTTCCTTTATAATTGTATGTATTCCATGTTATATTCGATTTTACAAGGGTTTCATGAAACACAAATTATGAAATCTTAATCTATAAAAATTATCAAAATAAATATGAATCTGCCTATCCTATCGCACAGAGTACTGCACCTTGGAAAATAGTCAAACAGGTAAGGGTCATGCATAGCGCAAAGAGAATTGTAATGTTTAAATGCAATTGATGCTGTTATTTAAACCAATCCTGCTCTTTATACTGTCAAACAGCGTATACAACTGAGAAGAATGAAGTTGAAGTAGAGACTTTACAGAGACTTCATCTGAAAATACCTGAAACTATTGTTTGAGAAGTGGTTCTGCAAACATCTTTATGGACAATCTGGAGTTCAATAATGTGCCATTGCACCGCTCCTCCACCTTAAAGATGCACAGTGGCTGCATTGCACCATCTAGGTAGATGCTACACATTGGTAATTCGTGAATATGTCCGACCTGCCTATAGGCGGGCAGTGAAACTAAAGCAGTAATGTGGGCCATTAACTACATGTCATACCACTATAGACATTCAGAGGTGCAGAGGGTGCTGTTTGTTACAGTGAAAGGTGGAAGAGTTAAAACAGAAATAAACCAAATTAAAACAATAAACCATAACCAAAACCCTGACTAAACAAAAATATTAGCCAAAAATACTAGGAGAAACAAAAATATTAGCCAAAAATACTAGGAGACTATAGTGTTAAGGACAAAACAATAAACTGCAGATTTTCAATGAACTATCAGTACTTCCACACAAGCAAAAACCAACTATTTCATTCAAAAATGACTGTTTAAATACAACTCATCCAGGAAGTAATCCATGCAGTACTTTGTGCTCCTTGGAAATCAAACTTTTATCACAGCTTTCAGAGGTTTTACGAAACAACTGAAGGACAAATGACTGGAACACAGGTGCGGGCATCAATAGCACTTACTACCAGAAAGTGTTTTAGGACATATCCGTATGGCTCACACAAACAATATGATATAATGATGTAGTGATTTAAGAGTTTGTATGCTGAGAAATGTTCGAGATGTATGAAGTCCATATAAGCTGTATATTAATGTATGTTAATGCCATGATAATCATCAAAATAGCCCTGAACTGGATGTTGTGCTCAGTGATGGAGGTACCGTCTCAGCACAGCAGCACCTGGACAGGTAGTTTACATTACATAAAAATAGACCAGGGCCAGTGCCTGCTGGTCTGGCAGGTCTGTATGTGCAAAGCAGAACTGAAGGACAGAGAAGCTCTTAGTCTCAAACTTGACAAAGTCAAGCAGCTTCAGTTTGTCCTTAGAAACATCAAAGGCTTTAGCTGTGTTCTGTGCCTTCCTTGTCCATTTTCTTAGTTCACTGTACTTTCAATGCCCTTGATCCTGCAGAAGCATACAATCTGCATATTGTAGATGCTCTGCACATTAAGTCACGCTTGCACAGATAAATTGATTTTAAGACATGGCAGATATAGAATGGGAGATCGAGATACATGCCAGTGCACACACATAATCTATACTGTATATGTACGGTATGTTTGTGTGGATACATTAATGTATACATTCCCTTAAAATATATGTGGTGAAAAGAAATATGAACAAATGTGTATGTGGCTGTTTTCTCATTTTTTAAGTTCTAGGTTCAATACACATAACCTGTGTACATTTGACAGTTTTCAAATGTAAAATGTGCACAGATTTTTGTTTAGTCCCACAACAGCGACTTCAGTGCTACATTGTTGCATAACATAAGGCCTTTGGAATGTGTCGGGGTACACCTGCAGGAAGAAACGCTGTCTGGCGGTTTGGGAGACAGACTTGGGTAGGGCTCAAAGGTAACTGCTGTTGTTTAACAAAGAGAGGTAGTCAAATTGCTTCTATTTAAGTACAATGGTACAGAAACAGCCAAACAAAAGTGACAAAAATTTGGCTACGACAAACTAATAAAACGGAAAAACCTTCTGTTCAGCACAAAAACGTCAGATATTCAAGAGTGAGCACATAAGTTGTACGGTTTTACAAATCATGAACACAGGTTTCCTTTGTTGACAAATGGCTGTAACAAGTATGGATATAATGTCTGAGAAAACAGTGCTTCGTGCTGGATATTTACTGTAGTGGTGCCCCATCCCTGGAACACTGAACATGGTGCCAATATTCTTGTTAATTCTCTGATTATTTGTATTTAATGGGGCTGACAGCTTCGCTGCATACTCAGTATTGTTTGAAGGGCAATGAATCACTAGTTCACTTACATCTCACGACTCCTGAGTGATTTGTCAATTACCATTTGGACATCTTCAATTGTGTTGTGATTGTCCAGTTGTAGATTTTCTTCGACATTACAGACTTGAGTTTGCTACATAGATCACAGTCTTGCCACTGTGGTATTGACTATGACAACTGTAACTCCGGCCAAAAAAAAAAAACTTAGCAGTAAGTGATGTTACTCTCAACCTCAATCACACCTGAATCTGCAAAGAAACTACTATCAAAATGGTTGTACAGAAAAAGAAATAGCTGTACAGTACTGTTTAATTATACAGCGAGTTTTAAATTCATTAAAGTCATACTCATGAACCATGTTTCTGCTCTTCATTGCACATTTAATCACTTAACATTTTTATTTTCTCTTAATTAAAGATTAATAAGGACTTTTTGCCACTTTGTTTTATAATGATAATTGTGTTGTAGTGTGTTTTCTCTATTTAAACATACTTCTATCACTTCACAAGGTGATTAATAATGAACCAAAAGCCTGATCAACAGACATAAGATGCAGTTATTGCAAAACTATTATTCACTGCTCATATTTAAGAAAGCGATTACATTCCCATAGTTTAAAGTATGCTTCAAAATGTGCCTAATTTAATTCAACATTCATAATGCAACATTCCAAGTAAATAAATGCAAATGTTATACTTCTAAATGTTATTCCTCTTCAGGAACACACAATGATATTAACTTGCAACACACTGATGTGTAATACTGCATAGTGTTTCTGTTAAGGTTATACTCTAAGCTTAAAGCTTTAACAGAAAGGGCTTAAAAACAAATAAAACTCAGTGACCTAAGTCAGCACCTAAGGCTTGCATTTGAGAAATCATTTCAGTCATGTCATGTTTTACCTGAAGGAACAGCACAGGATTTTGGTTACAACCTTAACATTGGAAGTTGAGTTGTACAGTTCATAAGCTCATTTTCCTTATTTTTCCAACCCATGAAGCACAGGGAGAACATGCAAACTCACTCACACACACACACACACACACACACACACACACACACACACACACAGAATGGAGTCATGATTCACATGCTCAACCCCTGCCAAAATAAACAATAAGTGGAGAAACTGAGTACCACACTCAAAGTACATCACCAAAAGCATGTAGGAAGACATTAAAGCTGACATATTTCAGTTACGCAATCTAAACGAGTAGATCTTACCACATATACTACTTTCAGCACATAAATCATGCCTTACATTACTGTCCATTTTTTAAAAGGTGTTTTGGTGCAATTAACTGTTATATCTTGCCAGAGGTGTGTATCGGACTAGCACTAACCAGGTGTTTCATAGCTTAAAAACAAGGTTTCAGGAATTCCAAAAATTCTAAAATTGTTGTTAAAGGCCTCGCGCTGATCCATTTTCCTGTCAGATAAACTTCAATGTAGTGGTTTCATAATCTTTCCTGCTCTGAAAATTGCAGATTAGACTTCAGGAGGCAATATGTTATACATTTCAGCGTAATAAACTCACAAACAGACACCGGTGAATCCACTTTCAGGACAATGGGTTGATTTGGTAATCCAAAAACACACTTCGGAACCTGAAGTCATTTAACCAGTGAAAGGGTTGAAATGGCGTAGATATCAGTCCTAAACAAAAACAATAAAGGGAGTAAACACAGGATTGAAGGCAGGGAACAGGCAGTGACACGGTGCTGAGGTTGACGGGAAACTGAAACAAAGGACAGAAGGTAAGTAGCACACCATCAAGAACAGTACAATAACTCACACTGTCCTTCTGTCAGTTTGATGTAGATATGTTGCAGGTGTGTTAATCGGCTGCCACTGAGTTGTAGCTCTCAGTGGGAGGGGTGTGAATGTATAGATACAGGTCGGGAGTGTGCAACATTTATTTCTTTTTAACAAAGTTCAGTGTTAGACATATTCATGGTATTACTTGTTTGGGATTACAAAAAACATCCATCCATCCATTCTCTATACCGCTGGTCAAATTCAGGGTTGCAGGAAACCTGGAGCCCCTCCCAGGAGGTGCAGGGCAGGGGACACCCAGGGCAGTGTGCCAACTCACCACAGGGCACACATACACACACCCTATGGGCAATTTGGAGACACCAATCAACCTGTCTTTGGACTGTGGGAGGAAACCAGAGAACCCAGAGAAAAGCCACCAAGCACAGGGAGAACACACAACCTCCACGCATACAGATTTGAGGCAGGAAGAAAACCGCAGGCCTGGAGAGAGAGAAATATAAATTTGCTTTAAAGAACATACCATGTATCACTGTTTCTAAGAACGCTTTGTTAGTCGCTGTATTATTTAGTCTTGTTACATGGTATTCAATGTCTTTACATTGATTTGTAGTATCTTTCAACTTAAAGTCTTCCTACCAACATGAAACCTTCCTGATGGGACATCAGAGTGTCCAATGAGATGGCTACATATATATAACGCCATATATATAAAGCCTTGTTCATAAAAGCCTCCTGTGTCTCATGGTGTGACTACCCATATGAAGACTTCCTAATCTGGGCTGTAGCCAAGGCAAAATTGTAACTAAGGCCCACAAGCATATGTACAGCAGGGCCCAGGCCATAATAATTCCTTGATTATTAACATGATGCCTCACACATAACTTGAGGCAAGTGATCTGACTAATTAGATTGCTAGCCTAACTGTAGATAAAGATGTAGTCCGTTATATCAGAATCCTTTGAAAATGTGTGAAAATTCAAATGAGTTAGAGTCCTTATTCAGTTGAGAAGTCAGAAAGGAAAGCAAGACCCCAAGCAAAGTTTAACATTTTATTTTCATATAATGTAAAAAATAACAATTAAAGTTGTAATGTGTAACACTAAGTAGGCCAAAAGAGAAAAGCCAAATTATTTTTAATATTATCATATTGTAAATGTAACACATTCAACATGATTCAATAATTATATGTATATATATATAATTTGTAGATATATACATATATATGTATATATATGTGTGTGTGCGTGCGTGCGTGCGTGTGTATAATATAGACATTTTTCTGTCATCACTGACAATGAGAATGTTGCATTAATAATGCATTGATACCACATGATCCATTGGAATAAAGTTTTATTAAGAGCAAATGATCTAACATGCTATTGTTTACCAGAAATGTAAGCTAAACAAACATCCCTTTTTAACATAAATTAACTTCTAAGGCATGTTGAACTATTCTTATAGAATCAGTAGACTAGTCCCATCTTATGAGCAGAGATGTTTCTGTTATGGACATGAATGGATAAAAAAAAGACATTGGCTTGAGGTACAAACTGAAAGCAGTGAGTGTTAGCCATCTAGCTAACTTGTCGTTTAGTTGATACAAAATTATATAAAATGTCATGTGGAAGCACTGCTGGAGTGAATGGACCGCTTCAACCGATATTTGAACATGGTAAATACAGTATTTACTTAGGGTGACCACCTTTTGGTTTTCAAAGATAATACACACAAAAATGTTACTGCTGGCAGGCTCTCATTGTTATCCCCCATGACTTTCAGATGTGACTGAAACACTGTCTCTTATCAATGAGGAATGAGTTCTAATTAGCTGAAATAAGTCTTATTTGGTGGATCAATACTACCATACAGCCTACGGAGAATTTGCACAGATTTTATGACTGTTCTGTCTAGGCTATGTTCTAACATGAGCCTAATAGATGTGTCAGCAGGGGGATTTATAAAGATGTTGAAACACTTTCTTCACAAAATAAAATCATGTTCATTCACAGACATCAAATGCAAAATGTCAGCCTGAGAGGGAAAATGTATCAAAATCCAGACCTCAGCAACCTCATAGCTGGCTACAATTGTGTTCCTAACGGAACAATAGACTGTTCAGTGATGTGCTACTTATTAATGATAAGGGGTTCGTAACGGAACTTCACAATGTCCAGTTAGGTCTAAACCTAATGCATACAGTACTGTTGAAAACCATGCTCTGCTTCGGATATCCTATGATTGGACTTCCCTGTTTTACCTGTCCCTTGTCACATCCACCAACTGTAGTAGCCCATATTGGCCACTAGGGGCTGCTGTTTCTTCCTTTTCCCCACAAGTTTACATTCCTTTCCACTTGAGGCTTCATAGTTATTTATCATTATCACCTGTGTCATGTTACTGTCTCCTCTCTATTTAAACCCTCCCTTTTCCTCTGTCAGTTGTTGAGTATTTAGAGTGAGCAGTGAGTTTTTGTGTGGAACTGAGTCCCTGTTAGTTACGCATTGTTATTTTTATTTAATGTATTTTTGCTCTTTGTATTGTTTCCCTGTAGTCAAATAAACCATTCTGCAATAAGACTCAGCCAATACCTCTGTGCATCTTTTCCCCTGAACGTAACATCCTGTGGATATTGGGCTTTATAATCAGCCCAAATCCAAAGTCAGCATTACTTACAGAAATATTATTAATTCATTTAGCTGATGCTTTTATCCAAAGCAACTTACAACATCTCACATACATGTTACAATGAAGCTAGCACTAGGTGTCTTGCTCAGGGACACCTGGTGGCTGGTCTGCGATTTGAACAAGGAGACTTCTGCATCCCAGCCTGATATCTTACCCATTGAGCCACCAGGTTGCCCTCTTCCTAGCCAAACTATCCAAAGTGTGCTTTGCTAACTGGAATTAACCTAAACACATATACTCGAGAAATTTGGGTAAAGGTATCCTCAGTGCTACAATCTTAGCCTCCTGGGAGAGCTGTGAAAAGCCAGTTTTGGCAGCTGTATGACAAAGATCTATTTGTGAATTAGGAGGATAAACATACAGGGGACTGTATGCCAAGCACATGAGAGCTTAGACCCTGTTACAGTAGTTTATCTGAAGTGGGACCAGCCTGACAATCTCTAAGAAATCATTGAGTCACCCTTATTTATGTCAAACCAAGCAAATAATTGTGGACACAGACTAGGTAAGAAGAATATTCAGCAGACATATCCAGAATGATTCCACCACCCTGCCCCATCTACTTTATCACTGAAGCACATACATTGAACATATACTAAAACATTAAGAAGACTCTCTTGTTCATGTGAGCTACAGTAAATAGTTGATATTTTCATATTATAAAGAGCATATTCATGTATTTGATCAATAATAAAATAGGCTGCCTATAGGTTGTGGCTTGAGAAAATGGGAAACACTAAGGAGCACTAAGGTCTGAGTCGGGTTTAGCTGTAGTGAGCAAGAACATGCTTCATTTGGTTACTCTTTTATCTCATTTTTCTGCAGCTAACCTGTCCATGCGAAGTTTTGGACAAAACAGAAATGTGTGTTTCTCCAGACAGAAAGGTCAAGTTCGGTCCTCTCGGATAAAGTCACTGTAAATTATACCATAAATATTTTCAAATTAGATTTGACTAGAAAAAAAATTCAGTCTCAGCAAAATAAATACAAGAGAAAGCAAAAAGCCAAAGCTGTCAGTTGGAGTTGTACATGAGCAGAAAGCTAATTTTCAGACGCAACATTTCAGAGAAAAATAGAATCCCATTTAATCACTGTGACGGTAAGAATTCAATTAAATCCCAATTCTGCTCAGCATGCAATAAAAAAGCCGCATTCTCTATGTAGATTCAATTAAAATGTCAGCTGTGGTAAATTGTAATAACAAAGAGTTCATATCTGTTACTTTTCCTATACAATGTGATTTTTTTGCCCCTATGGGTAAATTTAAATTATGCAGACACATCGGTGAACAATGTGAATAAAATAAGAATATATTTATTTGAAGCTAAAAAAAAGTGTGGCACAAGAGGGGACTCACTCAAAAGGTTTTGAAAGTTTTTTTTGTGTTTCTGTGTGTACCCATGATGCACAGGGGTCATATGAAATTATTACTCTGATCCAGTGTCTTTCACAGATGTTGCTCTGAATGATTCCTCCTGTGATCTCATAAATTACTTGCAAACTGAAGTCAGGGTTTACATTACACAAAGAAACTATGCAGGAACAATAGCAGGTTAGAAGGTACAAAGAATGTAACATGCTGAAATAATTTCCATGAGGAAAACAGCAGTGAACTGTAATGCACAGTACGCCCGTGCAAGTGGAAATGTGTTGCAGTGGAACCAGGATGAGACACTGATCTAAAGATTATTAACTTTCAGTTTAGTGCTACTCAGAAATAATTGGTGGGATTTTGTCTGTCTTCACACCCATATGAAAATAAGCATACATCTAACATATAAAAATGAAAAAGCAAAACAGCATCTCACCCATAACATGACACCATGCAAATTGCTTTAGCAACCAAATGCAAGCTTCCTTCTTTTTTTCAGCAGGTAACAAGACATAAATGGACCATGCATTGTCTCAATTTCAACTAGAGACTAAGGAGTTTAACTAACTGCAGAGACCAACCCTGGACATCTCTCAAAGCACAACACAACTAAGCGAGCTTCCGCCAACCCATTTCTGGTTGCCCACATTATGATCATGAAAATAAGACAAGAAATTTCAGTGAACACACCATCAGCCTTATTTACACTTCAGCAGAAGTCAACATCAATAATAATGATTATATTTAAAAGAAAACTATGAAGAATGTATTTTAGTTAAAAATATGTATATATATTGGATATGTTATTTGTTCAGTGTATTATAGGAGTTTGTTTGGCCTGTTAGTTCAGCGTAAACTGCCTACGGTAATCAAATCAGTGCAAAATAAATTAATGTCATCAGGGAGTATATTTAACACTCCACAGAATAATGTTTTATTAATAGCTTTGTAATTTGATTAACACAGTTTTATTCATCTCTTCTCCATGAAAGAAATGATAAGTGTTATCAGTAACTGTGATACTTATGCCCTTCCCCTGAGTGACTGTTAGAGCTACAACACCCCTGCACCTCCCCCAAGCTCTACTCTGGTTTCTATCTGAGTGATATAAAACAATAAGGATCTCACATATTGTTAAAGTCAAGTACACACAGGATATAGTGTGATCATGTGTACAGTGTTGTTTGCATTAAGTGTTTGTTGCCTCTTTATCTTATCTTTAACAAAAGCAAAGTGTCCAACTAGTACTTTGTGTGGTATGGAAAAACGCTCTAGCCCCTAGGGGTCAGCCAATAGACACAATGTTTACTTATACTTGTTTTCACATTGACATTCACTGAGTGTGAATTAAATGACTATCCCCTTTGACTCTTAGCTGGTTTGCTGAGTATGACTTTGTCACTACCTTTTCTTTAGATTTGTGCTGTAACTGAACAAAAGGGAGTCCACACATATATCTTCACTAACCAACTTAAAGTACATTTCAAAATGGTATGTTTTTGCACCAGCGAACCCTTAAGGTATTTTACAGCGTTTATTTTAACATCTTTGTAAGTGGTTCAAGGTTTTCATGGTTTGTCATTAATTCTCAAGCATCAGCTTATCAAGTAGTAAACTGACTAATAACCACATACTTTGTATTATTTCTTTTGAAAGTTACACAAAATGAACTTAACAAGCAGCATTGAATGTTAACTTCCAAATATTTCAAAGACTTGTCACCATGATCTGCAAACAAGATTTGGAAAATGTATAGTCTTTGGCTTATCTAAACAGAATTGTAAAATACTGATAAATATTTAGAAGAAATGTTCTTATGAATTGTTTTTCCTTACCACGTTAACTTATATACTGTACATAGAAATAACAATAAAGAATGTTACTTAAATTGTTCAAATACTGTTTTTGTGTTTTGTGCTCAAGTGTCCTATTCTTTCATGGATCTTAAACACCATGGCAGAGAAAAAGAGACGGACATATGAAAGGTAGGGGTCCACATCGGTTCGATATTTATCAGCTATATCGATGCTTCCTAGTCAATACGGGAATCGGTACAAATCTCGTGTTGTCTGATCGATCTGAATTGGACATTCATTAATGACCGGAACGCAAAAAATCAGATTTTTTTCATGGGTAAACAAACTAAAATGACAGCAACGGCGAAC
>JABJVR010002273.1:0-12628 GCA_025773905.1 Chitala chitala
TCTCTCTCTCTCTCTCTCTCTCTCTCTCTCTCTCTCTCTCTCTCTCTCTCTCTCTCTCTCTCTCTCTCTCTCACTCTTTGCACTTTCTGCTTCAATCCTTGATAGCTTTTTTTATTTCACCCCGACTTTTGTAGCACTCACCCTGGTTTTTAGCACCACCTTGAGATTTATATCACTACGAATGTCTGACTGTGAAACCATATTAACAAATGATCCCAAAGAGGTCTTTGGTCCACACAAAGAAACACATTCTCACCATCAATGGGAACATACCTTTGTTGACAAAATAATTAGAACATGGTGTTTCTCAGCAAAGAAGTCACATTACTGACATTAATGCACATTACATTGACTTTGCTTTGCTGTTCATGTTGGTGTGCTGTCATGTTAGTGGTCTGAATCTGGGCCATTTTATATAGAACTCTTGGGATCGATAGAAGTGGATTAAAATATTGAATTGCATACTGTGTTAAGGAGGGGAAACTGAGTAAGGTGAAATATACAATAAGAGGTATAGTTTTGATAGAATATGTCTATTCTGTTATTTAATAAAGTAATGATTGTTAGTTTTAATAGTAATATAAGCCTAATATTCTCTTATTAAATGTCACAATATGACTTTGTACTTGTAAAAGGCAATAAAAGAATTACTTTACTAAACAGGCTTTATTCCTAAGAGAAGGGAACACACTGTGGGTTTGCAGAAGCATTCTAACTGACAGGTATGGGTTGAAGCTGCACATTCAACGTACTCCAGCCTATAGGTGTACACATGGACATACAGCGGTGATCTCTTCTGTCTACATTTGACGTACCAGTTTGCAGCTCTTTTTGTGGTTTCTGGTCACTGCAGTCCCATATCTGAGTTTTAACCCGTACCCTCTTTCAGTAGGTTCTCGATGTGTCTGGTGGAGTTCAGGGCCTCTAGGGTGAGGCTGCAATGTGTCTTTTGGGTCTGCCGTGGCCCATATAATTCTGTCCTGCATGCACTAATTGTACATGACCATTCAGTGTGAATAGGGTGGCCTGCTGTATTTATACTGCTCATATACTGTCAATTTGCCACGTCATTTTGTGGAATATGAAGACAGTAGAGCGTTATAGTTTTGACATTTTCTGCTAAGATCTTTTTGAACAATTCTACAGGTATCAGAGCTAAAATATTTAACATTAATTCACACAATCATTGTTCATTATGCATCTTGCATAGTAAAAGTAATTCAAAAATTAAAAGTGATGTTTGAAAGATTTTATAAAAATATTTGAATTGTAATATTCTGTAATATTATCTAAGGTTCAGGTTTTCAAACAGGTGTACATTTACTTATTTTTATCATTGAACCTGTCTTGCCTACCACTTTTAACTGATCAGGAGTATAGATGTTCAACCTTTTGATCAACATCAATTACTGTACCGATGTAACGAGCCACCTTGGAGGAGACGTTTGGGAGGCCCTATCATCTTTCATCAGACTGAAGAAGCCCGTTGAATGACTAGTGATGTTTTGACCTTAAATACAATTGCCCTGACTTTCACCTGGACGATTGAGAATCTTCACCAACATATGCATACATCGGTACAGAAGTATTTAATAAATTGTTTTTTAAACTGGTGGCACAGTGGTTCAGTGGTAGTGTGGGTAGTTCACATCCTAAGGTGGTGTGTGTATGAAAGACACATGGCACAAGTGTGTGATTTTCCTATGTGTGGGTTCCCCCCTCCACAGTCCAATGATATTTCTGTTAGGGTGATCTAAATTTCCCCTAGTGCTGTTGTAGGTTGCCTATGGGTAGATTCAGCCTTAATGACCCTGAATTGTTTTAGATGTTTAACAAGATTAATTGCCAGGTTGCCGTCAGAATCGCTGCTGCCTTTTTTTCCATCCCCAATGAAAACCAAATGCCCCCTAGTGGGGGAAAATGGTGTGTGCAGCATTGAATTTATCTGTTGCAGCATATTATGTTAGTACAGTGGAACCTTGGATTGCGCATAACTTGGTTTACGAGTGCTTTGCAAGATGAGCAAAAATGTTTTATAAAATTATAATTTGGTTTACGTTTTAGGTTACGAGCACTATCGCAGAACGAATTATGCTCACAGTCCAAGGTTCCACTGTAATATTAATACAGTATGGCTGTACATTACTGTAGGGTTGCTTATTTCTTTGATTGTAGTAAAGTGCAAATTTTATTCACTAAATTGGTGCATGCATATTTTAAATTTTTGATTTTGTATGGAATATTTATTTTTCAGTAGGAAAAATTCCTCTGGGTTGTATTGACAGCATTATAAATTGTAATGCTATCCATGTATATCATTTAGTGCTGATGGTATACTGTAGACACAACTCACTGGCATAAAGTGGTACTTACTCATGCATGTACGTTACATTTTCATACTTCCAATGGGGATTTACTGTGGATGAATGTATTGTGACATTTTGAAGATTTGGTAAAATGATATCAAAAAACGATTAAAAAAAAAAAAAACCTGATAATGAACTGAAGCAAAACACTATCAAATATATTTAATTTATACTGTGATGTAGCTTTATAATGCTGCTTTGCATTTGGTTAAAAAAAAAAAAAAAAAAGTATCAACATTCATTTGCGTTCTGACTTTATTCATTTGGCAATTAACACATCAGCTATGTTTAGCGTAAGTTTGTCATCAACAATTATGTAGAAGTACTCAGGCACCATGTCTATTCATTCACACTACAAAGACATGATTCACCAGCACAGACAGCAAGGATGAGTTGCAACCAACAGAAAGTATGGTACATTCTGGAGAAAGTCCTATAGGGCACACAGCTTTGCTCTAAATTACTACAGATATTTGATTCCAGTTGCAACCATCTTAGTCGTGGAAAAAAGTCCCAACGTACAGGATAAAAAAAAAATAAAAAAAATCCCAAATGCAGCAAACACAAAAGAGCAGCTACTCCTGATATGAACTAACTTCTGGCATCATGTACTTCAACCCATTTTGCACAAGACTGAAATCACAAACCTACAGCGCCCCTTAGGTGTCATGGTAGAGAAAATGTATTATCCATTTCCCTCAAATGTGTGTACTTCACTGACTTAATAGGTCAGTTTTATTAGCACTCTCCTTTCATCCAAACAAGAGTTTTACTTTGGGTTTGCTATCTTAAATATAAATCTAAAGTAACATCAGTAATCTGTCAATATACAGTATGATAGATTATTTCTTGTAGTACTCTGTTTAAAATCTTGATTTATGTTCAATTTGGTTTTTTTTTCCCCTCTCCTTTTCTTTTCTATTGTGACTTTTGTAAATGGTTACCAGGCCACAACGGAGGACAGGAACCAAAAACTCCAGAGTATGGAGAGAATTTCTTCTGTAAAGTGATTTGAGGCACACTGTTGTAAAAGGCTCTATATAAAAATAAATTGAATTTAATTGAAAAAACTAAAAAACATGCTATCCAACCATCTCACCCTCTGCTGTCCCCTTCTCTTTTTGCCTTCAGTCTTTCCCAGCATCAGGGTCTTTTCCAGTGAGTCCTCTCTTTGCATTAGGTGGCCAAACTATTTCAGCTTCAGTATCTGTCCTTCCAATGAGCATTCAGGGTTGATTTCCTTGAGGACTGACTGGTTTGACCTTCTTGCAGTCCAAGGTAATGTTAAGAGTCTTCTCCAGCACCACAGTTCAAAAGCATCAGTTCTTTCAGCTCTCAGCCTTCCTTATGGTCCAACTCTCACAGCCATACGTTACTACTGGGAAAACCATAGGTTTGACTATCCAGACCTTTATCGGCAAGGTGCTCTCTTTTTTTAATACGCTGTCTAGGTTTGCCATAGCTTTCCTCCCAAGGAGCAAGCGTCTTTTAATTTCATGGCTGCAGTCACCATCTGCAGTGATCTTGGAGCCCAAGAAAATTATTTCATCTCCTATATGCCAGGACGTGATGGCACCAGATGCCATGATCTTAGTTTTTTTAATGTTGAGTTCCAAGCCAGCTTTTGCACTTTCCTCTTTCACCCTCATCAAGAGGCTCCTTAGTTCCTCTTCACTTTCTGCCAGTTTCCTAAAAAGATTACCAAAAGACATGGAACTCCAGAGTGCAAAAATGCCCTTTATCATTCATTACCAAGAAACAAGTTAAAACAGCACACCTTTATTTTCACCTTGCCACACCCGTAGTTCCTCAGGATATTCAAATAATGAAATTGCACCAATCGAAACCTAACACAAATTTCTTCAATTAGTACATGCGGTGCTCATTTATGAGAACACAATAGTTATAGTCTTGATCTTTTTAAAAGTTCCATACCAGCTGGTCTCCGAGTTTAGTCCTGAGCATATTTCCACTGCAATGGAGATCAAAGCAGTGGACCTTCTAGAGAAAGCACCGTACTAATGACTACAGAACTTAGTTGGCGCATGTGTACTACATTGGCAAGTCAGTTGCAATTCATCCTAATAGAAAAAGCTGTATCTGGTAGAAACTAGAATATCTTTGATAAAGGTAGTATTTCACATTTGTGCAGGAGATTGAACATCCAGCCATCCCCTTGGCAAGACTGCAGTAATAGCACAGATGAAGAGAGCAGCAGCCCTGGCCCTACCACTAAATGGATCTGCACAAGGTGAATTCTGATTTGGGAGCAGTGACTGATAAGATCTGTTAGCAGCAGCCACGGGAGGCAAAGGCTCAGTCCTCATTTTGCTTTTCATACATAGCTTCTGTATTATTGACACAGGCCGTCAGCATCATCTGGTGCTCATCAGTGGTATGGCAACCACCATTATGTGCATTTTGCAGCCTAAAATGACATGGGCAACATGCACGTAAACACACACACAATCACACAGCAGTATGTAAGCAGTTCTGTGCTGAGCTGATACTGAACTGAATACGACAACATAGCACCTACCATGGGACCCCCTCGATGTTGCTGAAGGGCTGCATAAAGGGACCAAAGCACTTCACATGGCTGTCTTCTGTTTTCTCACAAACTATTGTGTTGGGTGTGAGTCCTATAGCTGGATGTTTAAGTAATTCAAAATATTTACCTTTCAAAACAATAAAGGTATTTTGACTCTAATTAAATGTTATATAAACATGCAAATTGTGATTTAAAAGAAACATTCTGTTGAGCACAATATGCCTTTGAAGCATATTGAATTTTGTCATTAAAACATACATTTTTGTCCGTTTTTTCTACACAATGAAACAACATGTAAATAAGATAGATAATACGTTGAATTTTTCTTTAAAAAATATGCTCCTAACAAGGCAAGTATACAATCTTATGGCCTCCTGATCATTTATGAGAAACTATGACCAACAACTGGGTTCTAAAACCACTCATTACACTTTCAGTTGTATATAACCTAATAATTTAATTAACAGTTACTGCTGACTTTTATGCTCAAAACTCTTTGACGAAGGCAAAGAGTGAAGTTGAAGAGATGCTATTGCTGTCACCGTTGCATTAGTGACATCACATGGACCATAGCTGACCTCCCGTCTGGCTCATCTCAGGGTGAAGAGCCCTCTGGCCTGTCAGGGCTTGTGTGGGAACAGCATAACTCTGCACCCTGATGGACACTTAGCGCATCTTATAGTCATGAGAGATGGCGGCCTCGCACAGCTGTCCTTTGAAGTCCAGTTCAAAGGTGAAGTCTAAGTCTCTCTAAAAGAGAAAGAAGAAAGTCTGTCAGTCACATGACATAATAGTCCTCTTCTACACAAATGTCCTTTATCTCTTCTGAGTAGTTTCATGTAGCTCGCAAATTTTGAAAAATAACATCTGAGACTTATTGAATTTGCACAAATTATTAATGTCTCCAAGTATAATGAAGGATATATTTTAATTAGGTTTAGGATTTTGTCAGGTTGCTGGAACAATAAAGACACACTGATGCTGGTACTCTGATGCATCAGTGGAGTCTGCAGCCACAGAATGTGATGCCTCCATGGCAAAGGCCACACTCACCACGTTCTTTTCGTTGGGTTTGATGGCAACACTGCCAACAATCTCTTCTCCCCTACGAACTGTCAGATACTCCTCCAAATAGAAGACGGTCTGCTTCCAATGTGTGTAGGGTGCGTCTGGGGCTGCAGTGGAAAAGTACCTGTTAACAACTTCACAATGTAAAAAGTAGCCAAGCTTAAACTCATTCAAAGTCTTTTAAAGCTTAATTCCTTCATTCCTGATTTATTTCCTTCCCACCACTAGTTTTATTTTAGACCACAAGCCCCTACACACACACACACACACACACACACACACACACACACACACACACACACACACACACACACACACACACACACACACGAGACACTGAAGGCTCTTTTTCAATATATACAGTTACATATTACATTTTACAGTAAGCCTTAGGGAAAGAAATCTGCAGTCTGGAGTACACGTGCATGTCAAAAACGAGCCCAGACAATATCTAAGAATCCAGCTAACAAGAGGTGCTGTCCTATAGTCAAAAGTGCAGTAGATTCAGTTAAGCAATGCCCTTCTCTGAGCCACAGCCACGTAGCAGAGAAGCAGTGCTCACCATCCCATCCACACCAGGTGTGATACAGGACAGTGACAGTGTGCCCGAGGTCACCAAGTACACAGACTGCAGACACCACCAACAATTTTACCCACTGTTTCACCCTACTTGTTTTATTTGTTTGTTGATTGTTTTATATTGTACAGTGTCCCTGGGTGTTTAGAAAGGCCCTTATAAATAAAATGTATTATTATTAGTATTATTATTACTTAATCATAATTAATTTACTCATCAGGATGTCTGCTGCTTTCATTTTACTGCTGGAATTCACATGAGGAAGGAAGCTTTTAGAAAAACCTGAGGTTCTGGGGAGATGTGTTTACAAAATAGTCTAGCATGATTACAAACATAAACCACCAGTTCTGCAGCACGGTGTCTTCATAGGACAACATACGTCATCTCAAAAAACAAATGTTGCTATTCAGCATTTTAAAAATCTTGTTTGAGTATCACATAAATACCTACCTAATGCCTGTAAATATTTTTATGTTTAAAATAAGCAACTGCTTAAGAATCCAGCTGTGGTATGTTGATACAAAAATTTTTGTTACATATGTATCCATTTTCATTTATCATTCTGTAAATTGCTTTGAGGCAAATTGTTGTGAATTTTAAAATACGAGTGGCGTGGTGGTTAGCACTGTCGTCGCGCACCTCCGGGCCTGGGGTTCAATTCCTGCCTTGGGTCTGTGTGTGTGGAGTTTGCATGTTCTCCCTGTGCTTGGTGGGTTTTCTCCGGGTGCTCTGGTTTCCTCCCACAGTCCAAAGCCATGCATGTTAGGTTAAGGTTGATTGGTGTGTCCAAAGTGCTTGTGTGTGTGCCGCCTGTGGTGGGTTGGTGTC
Organism: Chitala chitala; assembly: GCA_025773905.1. NCBI lineage: Eukaryota > Metazoa > Chordata > Actinopteri > Osteoglossiformes > Notopteridae > Chitala > Chitala chitala. The sequence continues at coordinate 7,391 of JABJVR010002273.1, forward strand.
CCCTGCCCTATGTGTTCTGGGATGGGCTCCAGGCTTCCCCACAACCCTTAACAGGATGTAGTAGTATAGAAGATGACTGACTAAATTTTAAAATCTATTTCTACCTATTTAAAGGACTTTTAAAACTGCATATATTATATGCATGTATTTAGGCAAGACATTGTCTAAAACCTTTAAGACTTGCAAAGCTTTTCATACTTAATGCCCACACCCAGCGTGTGTTTTATGTTGGTTCATGGCAGGCAGCGCTGCAGCTGCATGTCTGTGCTTGTATAACTCCACAAAGTAGTATGGGTCGTTACACTCACTGTTCAGTGCCTTGAATTTAACTTTAATTTCAGTGTGAAGAATACACTTACAGTATTTAACTGTAATGCACTGCAGTGTAAAATGTATTATATTAATGTGTGAATAATACACAAAAATTTAATATCACAGTACATTGCAAAGAAAAAGTACTTGCCCTCTTACAATTTTTTGAATATTTATGACAATAAATTTTCAGTGTTTTAGTCAAAATTACAAGACAAAAACTGAATTAACACAAAATAGTTTTTAAATGACCATTTCTTTTATTGAAGAAATAGTTATCCAATACCAACTTGTCACATTTCAGAACCTAACTCCCCCCTTAGTTAAGCAATCAACCAAGTAACCAGTTGATAATTGGGTTCAAGTAGATGTGATGTGCCCAGACTTTGTTACTGATAAATAAAACCATTTCAGTAATGTGAAGCAGATTAAAGCAGGGGTTCTCAGTCGCTCTGCTGAGGGACCCCCATGGGCACAGGTTTTTGTTTCAGCCAATTTCTGTTTGTAATTTTAATAAGACTTTTAAAAGCACAACAGACATACTGTTATATTTTTCATCTTTTAACCCATTTATTGTTAATAATCCCTCTTTAATAAATATTTTGTCATAGGCACCTGTTTGTGTTGTTCATTAATTATTGCAATTCAAATGCAATTAATGATTACTTGTTTGAATTAAACACCATGCCTAATTATCCAGACATTTCCTGCTCTGGTTCTGCACTTACAGTGACATTGTAATGCGACATTGTAATGTGAGCTTTATTATTTTTGTTATGGATCTTACTTTTAACTACTTTGTAACTGTTATTTTCCTTAAAATTAAGACAACTAAGTGCAGATGTAAATAGGATCAGGAAAAATGCAAAGACGAAACAATACATTTAACAATTAAGATCATGGTCAAATTTAAATAAATTAATTGGTTGGAAGAAAAACCTGCACCCATGGAGGTCCTCCAGGACCGGAAATCGAGAACCCCTGGATTAAATGGCCTCTACAAGCAGCATGCTTTGCTGCCATTAACTCCAGAATAGATTAAGGAACATTGTTGACATATACCAGTCTGGCTAGGGTTACAAAGCACTTTCTATGGCTCTGGAACACCAGTAAAGCATGATGAGCCATTACCAGTATTTCCAAATGGAGAACACTTTGAATAGTGGTGAATCCTCCCAATAGCGACTGGCCTACTGAAATTCTGTGCACATTGACAGTTTATCTAGCAAGTCACTAAGAAGCAAGACTATCATCTAAGGAACAGCAAGCCTCGCTTACCTTCAGCACTCAGGATTCCTCCACTGGAAATCTGCGCAAGAATGGTACATATTGGACAGTTGCAAGGCTACTAAGAGAAACAAAAGCTTGTCTCCCATTTCCCAAAAACACTTTGATGACCCCCAAGCTCTAGGAAATGTTTGTGAAGGTAGAACTTGGAAAACATGGATGCTATTACATCTGTCATAAAGCTAACGCAGAATTCACAATAAGAACATCACATCCACAGTTAACCACGGTGGGGGTGTTTTGCTGTTTCAAGGTCTAGACAACTTGCCATATGGCCCATGTATTGTGTTCTTTACCAGGAGGCCCTGGAAGGGAATGCCCTGTCATCAGTGAGTGATCTGAAGGTCAAGCAGCATTACAATGATCAGAGGCAGAAGAGTAAACCTGCCATTGAGATGCTGGACCTTAAACAGGCAGCTTATGCTCAAATAACAGTCAGTATTGCTGAATTAAAGCTATTTTACAAAGAAAAGTGGGCCAGAAATCTTCCACAGCAACATACAGCACTAATGTCCAGTAATCAGAAGAGTCTGGTTTCTTGAAGTGGCAAAAGTAATTGAATTTAGGGGGAAATTACTTTTTACATTAATGGTAGATGTTTGACGATTATTTTACCATTCAATAGCTGAAATAATTTAATCAGTTTATGGTGTCTTTGTCTGTCCATACTTGTAGCATGAAGCTGTGGAACAAATATTTTAAAAAAATGTCGACAGACAGAAAATACTTTTTCATGGCTCTGTACTTTTTAGAAAGTTTGCACTGAAATTTTTATGCCTAACTAAATTGTAAACAAATCTCTTTGAAGTAAGGACATTATTTCATATTTGGACTAAAATGTCCTGTACAAATTCTTACCATGTTCTCAAAACTAGTGGGAGGGGCTTAAATGAGCACATACTTGCTTATGTGCAAACTACAACCGTTGATAACTAGAGTATTATCACATTCTTTCATGTCACTGTGACCTCTTGCATTTCTGATTTGGCCATGAATAAATTGTACACAGCGTATAAGTTGACTTCTATAACTAGACTAACACCACATGGTCAGGCTGTGACCAACACTGCTTCTTCCCAGTGGCCCCAACAAACTCATTCCCATCCAACCAGAAAGATTTAGGATCCCCCTGGTCCCAGAGATAGCACAAGGTCAGAAACACAGTTTATTAGCCAAACAAGCATACAATCATTGTTTGGGTGTGGGGTAACACCATTAACAACCTCTCACCTTGGTACCACTCCCCAACAGGACATACAAAACATACCCCTCAATAGAGATACAATGCGTGGATCTAGCATTACATACAAGTACCAATGCACCACAACTCAGACACAGTGAGCCAAAAATGCTAACAGTCTGGTGTCAGGTCTGAGCACCCATAATACAACAACACCATGATGTCCTGAGTTCCTCAGTTGGGCTAACTGGACAACACAAACACTACCCCCAGTCTCCACAGTCCACTGGGGGGTGCTGTATCATCCCCCCTGTACATATCACAGCTACATTCTGGCCTGCAGAACCCCTTCAGGTCCAACTCTCCACAGCATGTCCAGAAGTACTGCTGTTCACCCACAGCATCTCCAATGACTCTCTTGCCTGGAATCTAGTGCACACTATAAAACTAACGCTTCCATGAGTACATCTCCCAAAAACAAGAAGAGATCCAATACCAGCTCACAGGACCTGTTTATCCTTCCCAAACACTGAGTCCTCTTGTTCAGCACCAGACCAGCCACTGCACTCTCTTTCCTTCAACCAGCATTTCCTTCCTCCTGGGAACACCAATTTTATTTGCTTATAGCCAATCCCAGCTGCTCCTCCGGGTCCCCAGGCCTGGCTGCACTAATGCAACCTACACAGCCAATCCTGGAGGCTAAAAGTCAGTTCACTTGGATCATTGCCCTACACTTACACACAAAGTACCCAATAATGCTACCTACAACATAAGGAAAACCAAAAAGACTGAGAAAACATGTAACAGACTTCTCTATATAGGAGTCCACTGTGTATTTGTGTAAAAGCAAATTCTTATTTATTTATTATTAATTCTTTTTTTTTTTTTTTTACTTTTAATTATTATTTTTTTACTTCTCCACTAGGAGTCACACAAGAATATCTGCACACTTTCAATTGTTTTTGAACGGTGCTTCAGCTTCATTACATTACATTGTCATTTCATCCAAAGTGACTTACAAGTGAGGTACAGAGCAGTGTTCAGCACTGACATTATCTACAGTTTTCAATCAGCATGAGTTATCTTTTACAGAGGCTGTGAACAAATGGCCACAAATCAGCTCTAGTCTGGGAAAAATTCTGGCTGCTTGTCACTTAAAAATAAGCAGTTTAAATAATAATTTTGTCTCAGGTCTGACAGTTTTGTAAGGTCATCATTATACATCTGTTTCCTGCTGTGTAAGCCCTTGTGTTTTCTGCTCTCTGTATAACAGTGTAGCAGTACTTAGTAGAAGTCTCACACTGTCAAGGCTTTTAAAGGTAACTGCTATGGCCCTACCGCACATTACAGCCAGTCACATTGTTCAGAACATCTTTTTTTTTTACATAATACCACCCCCAGGAGGCCCAAAGATGGCGTCTTTGGACTGAGGATGGTTTTTTTGTTTTATTCCTGAGGAAAACCTTCTATCACTAAATGCAGGAAAACATGTCCTGCTGTCTGGAGGTCAGTTTTATTAGACTGCTGTTGTTTTTGCAATATGCACTGTAGTTTTGATTTATTTCCCCCCCAAACAACTCACTGTATATCCTTTGTGTTATTTTAGATCCAAAACTGTTATGCAATTATCTTGCCGCTGAAATATCAAAGATGTGCTTTAAGATAAGAAATGTTAAGCTAAGGTATTTTGCCAGTTTTAAAAAAAGTGAGAATGTAGCACATCCTTCTGTATACATGGTCTACTCTCTTAAAGAACATACCACACATTAAATACATTACATATTTAAATTATAGCAGCAAACATTTTTACTAAGAGTAGAAAGTACAACTACATTAGTCCTATATTCATTTTTGCATAATTTGCATCCTGTTAAGTTTATTTACATATTGGGTCAACTTCTTGTCTGCCTTTGTCGGTCCTTCAACAACATGACATTTTGGTGGTATCGCACCCCTCCCTTGTCTTTCATTCTGCAGGTGGTGAACCCACAAGCTGACCCTACTTTGCCATTATGGGCTGAGCCTGGCCAGGTTATGTGGCTCACTGAGCCACTAGGTGCTCACCTGCCATCCCAACCCCCAGGCCTGGCTCCTGGGCTCAGGTCCAGTAGCCCCATGATAGCATGCCCCCAGCAAGGTTACCACTGGGGCTTAGCCAGGCATGTTGTATTGGGTGGACACCTCAGGATAGGCCCAGAATGCACTGGGGAGGTTATATCTCCAGGGTGTTCTGGGAGTGCGTTGGGATCTCCCATGATTAGCAACGCCTCTTTCTTTATTTTGAACAGTATGTATAATAATAAGGTAAATAATCCCACAACCCTTACCTGCAGGAGTCACACAGTAGGGCAGGCCTGACTTGTGTCAGTCTTACCTGCAGGTGTCACACAGTAGGGCAGGCCTGATTTGTGTCAGTCTTACCTGCAGGGGTCACACAGTAGGGCAGGCTTGACTTGTGT
>JABJVR010002274.1:0-17663 GCA_025773905.1 Chitala chitala
AACACACACACACACACACACACACACACATGCTAGTTTCTGTTCAGATGCTGATGAATTACAGGTGTTCACATCTAGTCTCCATTTCCTTCAGCAGTGAAGCATCATCAAAGGAATTTTAAGCACTGTTGCTACTTTAATTGCTTTTCAGCTGTCACGGCTGTTTTTATTACCATATTCATCTTACACTTTCAGAGATTGTGCCAACACTTTTCTTTTTTTAATCAATTAAATTCATCAAACAAATTTCAAGCATCAGAACTGTTTGCCATCTTATTCAAAATCTGATTTCTGTTTCAATACAAAAAGTGGTAATGCTGATGAATTTTGCCTGCCCAATTAAAAAAAAAAACTTCTTGACTGAATATAGACATCCTCCATTGGCGGTTGTATTCCACAAAAAGCAGGCTTGACTGAAGTCACTTGAAGTGATATTTTAAAATATTCAAAATCAGACTGCACAGAATGGTATTTTCTGTAATGTCGTTAATGTGTTTAATCGTATGAATATATTAAAGATTACGGCCTGTTTGAGACATTAACTAAAAATAAACTCACCAAAAAGAGGATTATATCTTTCAGAGGTTCATTTAAATTGTTAAATGACACAGGGTTAAATGAAGTTTCGCTTGAAGAGGTTGGGGTTGATGAAACAGCTGACTCATCACTGAACTGCTCTATCTGCTATCGCCTTCATAAAAACTCCCACATTCTGTAATTGCCCTCTCTTACATCCTCACAGTATACTTTCTCATTGGTGAACTTTTTTGTTTTATTCAAAGGAATACATATATATTGATATGCTCAACTGGAGCTAAAACAGCACCAGACATAAATTTAAATAGTAAATGAAACACATGAATTAAGGCTGGAACTACAGTGGCAACCATAGGCGATGCACTGTGATGCATTTGGTCCAGCTTTGGTGAGAATAAGTGCAATTAGGTCTCATAAATGCTGTTTTTTTTTTCTTTGTGTACTTGGAAGAAATGGATTAGTTGCATGAAAGTTGATTTGCATATACTGAAGTTGGATAAATTGTCAATACCACAGTTTGAGTAGAAATTTTATTAGAGAGACTTTACGCTTAAATTTTTGATGTTACACTATTGACTAATGAGGTAATTTGACAACCTTTAATTTTGCTGTATATTGTAACCCTCATTACTCTGACAAATAAACTGCATTTTCTTTCCTATGTGCTCTTGGCCATTTGCATTTTAATGGTTATTTTCATTTTCTAATTAACATAATACTCGTGACTGTAATGTTACTTCACATCTAATTATTGGTTTAAAACATTGTAAATGAAACCTGCTACTCTGTGGAACAACCTAAAGTACACAAGGATGCTGCCTTGACACCAGTGCCATTCACAGAATATTCTTCGTCTTCCCCTGACAGAAATAGCCTGAGTTGATTCCGCTTTTCTTATTAGGCAGAAAAAATCTGGAGTCTTTTTGTGTTTGAAAGAGAGCCCTACAATCCTTCTGCCAGCTATTTCTCTGCAGGGAAAAAGCCGTGAATCAAAAATTGTTTCCTCAATATGTTTTATCTTTTCAACCTACACATACATGTGTTAAAATATAATGCACTACTTTTTTTTTCAGTCACCAGCCAATGCAAATCTGCCGATCAGATCTGAGGACATTTTGCACAGATCATACTGACAACTTGTATAAAATCGTACTTTAGAGCTACAGCCGTTTACTAATGTTTCTGCAGTTCATCTTTCAATATTTGATTGTACAATCAAAGAATAAAATAAAACAAAATGTACATAAGTGATTTAAAACAGAGATGTAGAAAAAGCTAGATGCAATTACTGCAGAAATACAGCAGGCATAATGCACAGCTATAGCTATTAATTTTCTAGATACAGTCTAATCATAAATATGTCAGACACACTATTAAAATTTGCATTACAAATGTATTACAGGGGCCTGCTGGCTCAATGGGTGTAACATCAGGCTGGAATGTGGAAGCCTCCTGACCCAAGCCCAGCAGCCATGTGTGTCCCCAAGCAAGATGCTCAAACACTAGCTCCCTGGTTGCTGCATGTGGCTGCCTACTGCCTCCCCCAGGGGGATGGACTAAATGCAGAGACCAAATATCGCTGTGAAAGGTTGTAAGTCACTTTGGATAACAGTATATACTAAATGAATAAATGTATTACAAAGTTAATAATATTTTTGATAATGTTTTACCTACAAACATGTTGCCTTTATGTAGGAACTTCACTGAATATGATAATTTTCAGAACAGGCAAGACATAAAACATTGCGAGTGCAAATCTTGAAGTAGTAATGTAACATGTATATCATATCTGACTTAACTTTAGAATTCTATGGTTAATATCCACTGATGTTTCTCAATAAAGCAAGTATCAGACGAGATTGAGACGTGCGGAGATACGGTTGCTGGGATGTGTTCATTTAAGATGTGATGAAAGATTGATGCCTAAACAAGTTTATGTGTGAAGGAAAGGAAATGCCTTTTTAGACAGATTTATTGGATGAAGGAGAAGCCTCCTGTTGAAGTGTTACCCTAAAACCCTGATTCAAGTGGTCTTATCAGGCAATTAATACATTTTACCCCAGGGCTGACTCTGACCTTTTCAGTGATAATTACAGTGGGAACAGTACCAGTGACACCTGTGTCTTAAGCTGTCTAAGTGGCAGGAATTCAAACCTGGCCTCCTCAGTGTGATTCGGTCTGCCCCAGCCGTTCCATCAATACCTTCACGTCAAAGTAAAGGTTCACCTGACAAGGCCTATAATGAAGATGAGAAGGAAACCCTTTAGAACATGATAATAAAGGGCATTCACTTTCTGTCCCTGTCAATGTTATGCAGAGATTACCTTTTTGAGCTGCTAATTACTTTTTCGATGTCTGCATTTAAGATTTATTTTGCTTAGGGAATGTGATCCTTAGCATTTTGGCCTTATTTAATTTGATTGGTTGACTCACTTATTTACGATTTTTTTTTTTTTTAATTTTAATCTGTAAAAGTGTGGATGGTAATAACCCGTATGTGACTAAAACTTGCATTATGCAGTTTAAATCCACATCCCTGCAGTCTGTACCCTTGATGTCTTTCGGATGTGCTGTTGCTGATTAACTTGCCACCTTGCTGGTGTTCCAATAAACCTGATTTCAGTTACTCCATTGACATATTTTAAATGGACTTGAAAAGGGGTGAAAGAAAAGAAATGTCTGACTTTAATGGACCTGAGTCAAACATATTAGCATATGTCTACAGTTAGACTGCCATGAGCAATTAGTGAATGTCTATGAAACAGATCACTAGGATTTGAAAATTACAAGTGGAAAATTAAGCACACCTGATTTTGAAATAGTGGAATGGGAAAGTTAAGGATTTGTTACTATTTCAAATAAATATGTCCCAATGTAAAAAGATATGCAAACAACCTATAAGGCAGAAAAATCCTTGATGAAAAATCCTTGACTAAAACATATGCTTACACACAAAACGAAGCTTATATACAGCAGTTGCTAATTAACTGCACTACAATTTGACACATTTTATATAATGAGCTGTGAATTTTATACATAATATAGTCATTTTTAATTAAATATATAAAATATTTGACTGGCTACTTGAATCGAGGACTATCTAATGTCGTTCATGTTACTTTCCTGAGTTTAGAAACAACACAACGTCAACAGAATCAGAGGGCAGCATGCACATTGCTGTCTTGCTTAATGGCTTCGGTGACTCACGCGGAGGACTCTCCCTTCGCTGACACAGCCGAAAGACTTTGTTTGAAATGTTAGCGACAAAGCTGAGACGTGTTAACAAACGGCCAATTTCATAACGCAGCCATTCACTGAGACCTTTCTGTGCACGCAGCAAATCGTTGTTATGCTAATTTTCTGTTGCCCATCTTAAATCCGCTGACATGTCGGAAAGGGCAATGCAGCGACAAAGCAGGCTGCTGGGTAATAAGTGGATATTCAGTTAGAAAGGTCGGGGGACTGAAGTGAGACACAGAAACATATAATAACACCTAAGGCAAGTCATTCTCCTGGAGAGTAGAAGCAGACAGTGCTCTGAGATTTCCTTTATAGGCACCACTCAAAATGGTGCCCTTCCATGTTATATACGTCCCCAGATCAAGAGAACACGTCGCTGGTACTCGTCAAGGGATGGTGCTCAGCACCATCATCTCTACCCTTCATTCTTACAAAGACAGACACGTATAATGCTGAATCATCTCTTCACATAGTAGACTACCCTGCACTTTGCCCAGACTGCTTGGCTTTCATCTCCGAAAGTAAAAGGGCATTTGCTCCAGCCATCACAGGGTCTTTTATCATCTCAGCAGTGAGGTTGAAGATTCTATACAAGTCTTGGCAGTTGTAATTTGACTCTCAGGAGGCCATAAGAACATTTTGAGAAAGGACTCCCATGGCTGTGGAAGTGCTTTTCTGACTGTGGGATTCTGACCTTGTCAGTGCCTGAATTGGGAATTCTTCCTTCCTCCTAATGCTGAATTACTAAGAAAGTTTGGTAGCTCAGAATGTGTCTTAGACTAAGGCCTTGAGTAAAATGAGGTAGTCTGCTGAATAAAGTTTACATAATTTTGTCTTGTGTCATAATTTTTTATTTGTTCATGGCAAATTGAGCGGGAAGTGTGTTCTCCACCTAGAGCCGTGACCACTGTGAAGCTCCAGCTTTTTGTGGATTAGCCGCACTGTCAGGGACGATTCGCTCCCCAACACCTGGTTTTCGTGCGGCATGCTGTGTTACCGCTATATTGCATCCACGTTCTTGTTGCCAACCTTGCCAATACGGTTTGCTTTGTGCAAAAAACAGAATGGCTTAACTGTTGTGAAAAGTATATCTTGATAAACTGACATTGCTGTTTTTTTAATGCCTTCATTAATTGCTTGAACTGTGTATTGCTGTATTGGTGCCCTTTATTTTGCTCTTTTTCCCTTTATCTTTATGTATGGAATTTGTTGAAGCATTTTTGTGTAGCCCTAAAGTAAAATTTGTCGAGTAGACATGTATTCACAAGACATAAAGCTGAATAAGAATTTGCATCCTGGCATGTTGCATATTTATTTTTCTTTTGTTATTCATTGAATTTGCAGCTGCTCCCATCTTTTCAAATTGCATTGTCTGTCATTGCCAGCAGTTGACCTTTTATGAAATATTCGGCCACTCTGCAGTATCGGATTTGGAAGGGACAGCTTGATTGGCTCCTGTTTTGGGTGTCAGCAGGCCCTGCAGTTCCATGCGGTGTCAACGTCTCTGTCCTCAGCTCTCACTGAGAGGCCTCTAGTGTCTGATGTGTCAGATGTGAGGTTCCTGCATCTCCATCCTGGTCCTTTTCTCACCCATCTACTTCATGACATCTTACTCATTGTGTGGGAAAATTGGGAAAAAAGGTACAAAGAAAATACAGAAATGTAATTTGTGTAAAATAACTCCACCGTGGAGACAAGGTTATATATTTTATATACATTTTAATAGGCATTTTAAATATAAAGAAACTCCCATCACATGGTTTTGGCAAATTGAGCACTAATTCATAATATTGCTGTTTCAAGTAGCAAGGTGTCTTTCAAGTAGCAGTAGTAAATCAAAATGCATATTTTCATATCACCACAACCACAAAGGTTTAAAACACTGAAAATAGTTTTAATTTCTTTAAGAACTTAATGTGAAAGTACATTGTTTACACTAACATCTGGCAGCGTGCTCAAATTCATTAACCTCATCTTGGAAATTCCTAAATATTTCATCAAAAGCTCAGTAACATTTAAAAACAGGTCTCAACATTATAATAACGTTCAAATACGGTATTCTGTTTTAGTGAGGAGCAGTGTATTCATGGATTGCTTTGAGGGGAGGCCCCCAAGTCAAATTCTCCTTAGAGCCCCCAAAAGGCTAGAGCTCGCCCTTCTTTAAGCAGTAAAAACTGGAGTCCTGCTTTTAGTAGACCCATAGGAAACAGGCAATTGAGCAAATGCTTAAAATAATGTGCTGTATAGGTTCTAGTGTTTATGTACCGCCAGACTCATACTTTCAGACATTAATTTCACAGTAGTGCATGATCTGGCAAATTCTGGTGTAAGCAGCTCAGATATTCATCTTTATTCATTTGCAATGAAAAAAGATGAATTGGATGAACTTAAAAATCCATTTATGATATATCATCATTTGGATTATTGCTGAAATCATGGAATAGTTATATTGAGACAGAGTACATGGGGTAGGACGTGTCTACAGGCCACTCACATATTTGATTTATGTACAGTATGTCTACTGTGTTTGTAAATTTATGTGTAGGCTGTTCAGCACCAATAATAGTGAGGTGTGAATAAATACTCATTGTTACAGTTCTTGACATCTTTGAAGCACACAGTTTCAACAAAAAGAATTGAAAGCTTTTACAAAAGATGACTTTTTGCAGAGAAAGGGTGATGTGCCTTTTAAAAATCTCTGTCTCTGTGGTGGTATTTTTTTTTATTATTTGATTTAATTTCTTTTAAAATTTTTTTTAAAGGTTTCCTCATTCCCAAAACAATGTGCCAAAAGACTGGATCAAAGCTCCTTATTCAGAACACAGAAGTGACATCAGAGCCAAATGCAGGCAGGCTAAATGTGACCTGTAGTGAGATAAATATTTTGGAAGAAGATAAATGCATGCCTTATGAGACCTATAGCCCTACTTTCATTCTTTGGAGGAGGGAGGGGGTCCCAAGATGGGGAGAGGGGGGGGTCCCAAGAGAGGTGGTTGTTCATCAGAATACATCAGAGAGAAGACCTGAGGTCCACTTATTTTACTCTGGTGCCCAGCTTTAAAGAGGAAGAGGTAACAGACCCCTGTGCTGCTAAATTCAATCAATTTACTCCGCACATGTTTTTCTCCAATTGGTAGGCGATTTTGATTGGATTTTAATAGGTCGGTTTTAGTGGTTAGATTGTCACCTGAATTCCAGCCAACATCACTTCACCCCCTTCTATAGGGAAACAGCCTGCCTTGTGCATGTCTTGGTTAAGGCTGACAATATGGAATAAACCCTGCACACATCCAGAATGAAGCTCCTAAGGCAGTCTGGTGTTTAATTCAGCACGCGTCTCACATCTTCTGCAGCCAAACATTATCTTTCACACTTCTCTGGAAACTCCCCCTAGTGAGGAGATTCTGACATCTGGACACCCCAGTATCTCCATATGGTTCTGCCCAGACATCCTCCCTGGAAAGGTCAGTCCTTGTAAAGCTGACTCACTAGCATAGCACATCAGTATTATATATAATTTACAATATATCTGCGTATGTACTGTGGATATACTGTGTGTGTGTGCGTGTGTGTGCATGTGTGTGTGTGTGTGTGTGTGTGTGTGTGCGTGCGTGCACGTGTGTGTGTGTGTGTGTATATAATTTACAATATATCTGCGTATGTACTGTGGATATACTGTGTGTGTGCATGTGTGTGTGTGCGTGCGTGCGTGCGTGCGTGTGTGTGTGCGTGCGTGTGTCAGGGTTATGGAAAAACACCTAAAAGTGTTAGCCTGAGGGTGGCAGCGTTTCATGTAACAATTCTAGCTTTGGGAGATGTCAACTCCTCAATCTTCACACTAGGATTACAAAAAGGTGAAGCTGCATTAGTAGAAAACAGTGTTAAAATACGTATTCCAGTGATTCACACTCAGTCCAGTTTTTCCAAAGGCAGCTGGAACATATTATTACAGCACTTGTTCTTGCTTTTGACCAATGCTAATTAAAACAGTGTTTTTTAAAATACATATCAAAGCAGAAAAGCTGTATTTTTAAAATGTTGGCCTTCTTTTAGAACAGTAACCAAAAAACTAGAACTAAATCTAAAATAAAGTGAAATAGAAACTAACCATTTCAGTAAAATAAAATGAATTATTTCAGCAAAATAAAAATTGTGTTAATACTTTTCTAAATGTACGATAACTGAAACTTAAATCTGATATACTAAAGTAAATAAAAATAAAAAATCAAAATTTCAAAATAAGTATAAGCCTTGTGTGTGTGTGTGTGTGTGTGTGTGTGTGTGTGTGTGTGTGTGTGTGTGTTTATGTGCACATGTGTGTGATCATGTCACATCCGTGGGATTCCCCAGTCACACAAAGTCACACACTTACAGTCCCAGTTTACGAACAGAGGTACACACTGGTATCCCACACAACCTACACCTCCAAATGTATACCCACATCTCTCCTACGCCCATGACAGTCACATTAATACTAAGTAAACCTGTTTGTCTTCACACAATTTCACACTCGGCAAAAAATCTCAGCAAGGGGTTTCGTTGTGATGTCCATATGTACACACTGCATTTTATTCCTTTACACTGTCATTGTGGATTTGCTCTATACAATTACCCTTTTTTCATGCTCTGACTCATTGTATGTGACCTGACTTTGTTTTTTCATACTGAATTTTTGCTTTATGCTTCATTAAAGACTGAATTGAACTTGAATCTGATCTGAGCAGGTATCCATTATGTGTGTGTACTCTGTGTGCATTATTGTTATTTGGCAGGTTTTGGTACCATGGATTCATGTGAATCCCTGCTCTTCCAATAAATTAACAGCATAACCCAAAAACATCATGCCACATATGAACTGGTGAGAAACTGAAAAAATTTGGAATCGCTGTACATCTCAAGCATGAGACATTTTATATGATTTTGTGAAAATAACATGAACTCTCTAATCACTAACTTGCCTCTCCTCAGTAGCTGTACTCTACTGTGCTATGAATGTTATGCAGTACATCAGTGCACTGTACTTCCAATTTGATCTGCCTTTCTTTGCTCCTTCTTTAAGTACATTTTAAATTTTTTCCCTTCAAGGCACACAGCTGTTTTCTGCCTTTGTTTTAACTCCGTATTCACCAGGAATAATACTCTGTCTTTTCCACTTCATGGTAAAGAGAGTCAGGCTCATTTGTAGGTCAACAGGCCAAGAAACACTTTGACAAGCTCAGTACTACACAATATGTGCTCACTGTTCACTAGCCTCAAAAATGAAGGGCACAGACCTGTTCTGGTTGACCTTAGTCTAAATCAAGTTTGAATTTTACAGACACCCCCGAAACAAAGAAACACCGTTGTACAAAGTCCCCAAGCTCCGAAATTGTCACGATGCTTTTTTCATACTGGGAAAGATCAGAAATTTTTTGCATCATCCCATCTTTTTTAACCTTGAAATAGAAATCAAATTAAGGACTTAAACTGAATAAAAATTGCATTTTAATTGATAACCAGATAGTAGAAGTTAACCAAAAAAAGAATGCTGTTTTAAAACGAATACTCAGTCATCTAAATGAAAATGCGAGTGACTTGTACGATCGCCTTGTTCTTCACCAGTTAATGAAGCATAAAGGTGCAGTTTTCTCTCAGTGCATAGTATTCTGTATGTGGGAGGTTGTGCTTCTCATACATAGGTAAAGTTTATGTTGTTATTAAGAAACTCACAAGTTGTCCGGTGTCTTATTTATTGTAATTGTAGATTGTAATCTAAATTGTTGGAGTTAACCGTAGAATTTAACTTTTTTGAATAAGTTCATTTTAACCATTATACAACAAGAGAACACTGGATTACGGTCATATGTGGATAAATATTGCTAATCATACAGATGATGATGTATGGTAAGTTCGAAACAACTGGGCTGTATTATCGTGAGAATATTTTGTCACTCACTTGAGAGACTTGGAAGTTCAGTTTAGTGATGGGAAATTCTTTGGCAGTTATTTTAGGTGGATGATACAATATCTGGAACTCATTCTAGCCCAGTAACAGTCATGTCATAGACATCTTGATCACAGAAATGGAGGTGTTAATAGTTGTGAAACTGTCAAAGTAAAGGTGATATTACAGCATTATAAGTGTATTATGAAGGATGTCTTATTCTCCTATCTCTCTCTAATCAGAGATGCTGGCTCTAGATTGTCCTCTATTCAAACCAAATGTCCAAAATATGCACATTGATGTCCTTAAAGTGGTGTCTGCTATGTTTTATATGTAGGTGGCCCACTGACTGTTCACCTGAGGAGTTAACCCTCGTTAGTTGGGCAGTACGATTATAGAGTCCCCCTGCTGTTCTTTATAGGCCCATACATGATATATTGCATTGAACTTTGTATATCATATTGGTCTGCTAATCATTATGGGTATGGTCTTTCAGATGCAGGACATTCTGCTGAGAATATAACACAGGGATGGATGTTTGCTGAAAGTCCCCCTGAGATTCTTCATAGATTAAGTCTGTCTTCTTCTTGACTGCTCTGCTCCTCAATATTGGTCTGGTGCTCCAGCTGGACCACGTTAATGTTTCGACAAAGGTTCAGTCTGGGTAGCCACAAGTTGTCAAGGAACTCTCAAGATGTTTCTTGTCCTTGCAGCATTCTCCAGCTGCTTGGAACCTGCTACTAACAGGTGTACAGTATTTGCAGCTCAAGTATAAAGAAACAACAGCTGGAGAACATAAAACATTCTCGACTGAAACTAAAGTTTACAGTTTTACAATAAACATCAATAAGTGTGCTTAACGCTCTTGAGCTCTCAATTTCAAAATACCATCTTGATTTACAGTGTAGTGCAGCTTTGGAAAACTTGTATTCTTGCTCTTCTTGTACATAGTGTCTCTCTGTGCTGAAATTCTTTTGGTCACATGTTCTTAAACTTTCATTCTTTTTCAGCTGCCTTTTGTAAATACAGGTGATGAATAGCAAAATGAATGAACACATCCAGCTGACACATCTTGCATCGATTCCCCATAGGCTAACTACCTAACTATTCTGCATTACTTTACAATGAATTAACATTGCATTGTTGCTTTCTCTGTTTTTGCAGACATTAATGAATGTGAGAGAGACCCATGTAAAAACGGTGGAATCTGCACAGATCTGGCTGCTAACTACTCCTGTGAATGCCCTGGTGAATACATGGGAAGGAACTGCCAGTATAGTAAGTGTCCCATTCTTCTGCCTCCTCTTCTGCATACAGCGAGTGATGTACAAAGCCCACAGCTACAAAAGCCAGACTCATCCGCATTAACTGGAGGCTTGCGTGGCTGTGATCTTTATCTTTCAGTCAATCTTTTCGCTTGTCAGTCTCTCCGTGTCTTCATCTGTGCATTGTTGAAAATGTGTTAGCAGTCAGGGTGTGTAATTCCAGCTTCAGGGATATGCAAAACTAGCTGTCAGCTGTAAATCTGAGCTGTATCAGAAAGCAAACGTCTCACAGGGAAATTAAATCTCACACGTTTTTGTGCTGCAGGCTGTGATTGTCTGGCTTGTACTGTCAAGGTTAACACATAACACGGTGGCATATGTGATGATACCTCATTGTTAATTACTAAACAGAACTAAAAATTCTCTAAATATTCTCTAAGTGCTTTTAAATGGAGCACCGCTGATAGACTAATTTGTAGCTTTTTATCAGTTTAATACGTATATTTTTCTCTAATACTGTAGACAAAATTTAATTGTATTACACTGAAATAACTGAGACATTTGAATTGCAAAAAAAAAAAAATGGTGTGGTTCTTAGTTGTTAATGTTGCTTAAACACAATTTAAGCAGCAATCAGTTTATGTTTCCTAGTTCTGGAAAATATCATATAACAATTAAAATTGTTTTTGTTCTTTTTTTGCTTTATGTATCCATTACTGTTGTTTTCACACAAGTAACATGGATTACTTTTTCTAGCACATATGTACTGTGTCATCCTTCAGTTCTGTTGATTGCTGCTCCATAGGAGAACCAACTTGACTCTGGCTCAGAAAGTACTTCTCTCTGTATGCTAGAAAGAGAGAAGAAAGAGGTCCATGCTGAGGTGGCACGAGATTAAGGCACTATCAACACATGAACTGAATTTCACATTCTGTAAATTAACAAACGTCACTGACAAATGTACGGTGATGTGCGTATCTTACGAGCAATTTTTATATTTGCTTTGTGCATAATCTATGCCAGTTTTCTCGTGTGTGTGTGTGTGTGTGTGTGTGTGTGTGTACATAAAACAGCATTTATTTCTGTTTTTTACTATTTACAAAGTTATAGAAAGCCAACAAATAAAGTGAAAAGGAGAGAAAGAGGAGAATGCTTACCTGAATAACCTATCAGATCTTTTGAAATTTCAGTGTCTCAGAACGGTTCGTTTTTGCTTTATTCCTCTTAGTTAAAAATAAGATAATTGCATCACAAAGGAGAGCTGTGGTGCTTTGACATTTCTCAGATTTTTTCTCATGAGAAATTATCTTTGAGAATCTCACACAAGCCTAAATTAGATCTAAAAAAAAAAGCTTTATCATTAATTAATAAATTTGTCTCTTCTTCTAAAGTTTCACATTAACTCCAGGAGATCTGAGGACATCTTGAAAGATCTCAGTTCGTCTTTTTTCTACGCTGTGTTGCTCATGCGTCTCTTGTGTCGTTGTTTGTTTTTCAAAAGCATATATAATTATAAACAGTACAAGTTATTTAGTTTACTGACAATCTGACATTTAGATTTATCCAGCATGCCTAGAAATATTGCCATAAGCTTTCAACTTAATTTTTTAATGGACAATAAAATCTGAGTGCTAGATATTATAAAGGTAGTGACTTCTCCATATGTGTCGGAAATAAAAAAAGAAAACAAGCCTTAATCACAGTTTTTAGACACTTTTGCATTGTCCACATTGCATATTCACGCATTTGCTGTATTTAATTAAAATTTTGTTGTTTAATTAACTAAACCAATCTGTTCTTTAAAAACACTTTTTTTAAGTTATTACATAATATTGAAACATCTGAAACATATTTTTATGTTTTCTCCAACTTTGTCCTCTTCGCAAAAGATAAACAGCTGTTACAAAGCTACAAAAAAATGTAATATGTAACCTTGGCACTGTGTTCAGTTTGCATGTTTTCTCTGTGCATGTGTGGGTTTGCTCATAGTTTTCCAGTTTCCGTTCCTGAGGTGTGTTACGTATTGAGGTATCAGACATACTGTGTGTAGCATAGGAGGAAAAATGCTGTAAAGTTTCTCAGAAATAACGAGGTCTGCGGTGGGTTGGTGCCTCATCCAGGGTGTACCCTGCATTACACCCTTGAAAGTCTGGGATTCTCTTCAGGCCACCCATGATCCTGAAAAGGACAAGTGGTGGGTGAATGGATGAAATATGATGTTCAGAGGGCTCACAATTTTTGAGGAACTTTTTACTACTTTTCCTCATTATGTGTAAAATGTTGTCAGTTGAACACTGGAGTAACTTGCAAATATATCAGTGTTTGCATGAATTATACATGTGGTAAGTCTTTTGCACAAGCACACTAGCAATACAATGAAATGTTACATATACATTATACAGACAACACTTCTTATCTACAAGTGTATTGATGTGACCTTCAGAATGATGTATGGGGAGTTTGTTCTTGGCTGTTTTCCAGTCATCCATTTTCAGTAACTAGTTCAGGTCTTTTTCTTGTTAACTGGAACTTTTCTTGGAGTTTGCATAAGGCAAGACACCTAGGATACATTTTTATCGTATTATGCACACTTTAATGCAAATATATCACAGGCTAATAATACACATTCAGTAATATGCTGGCAGCGTGATGGCAACTCAGGGCCACTGGTTTGCCTTAACTGATTTTTGTTCGGTACATGTGGCCCAACAGTAATATTAAATTGCCATATGAAGTAATATGAAATAATAGTAGGATTTCAGGTTAAATGAAACAGAAAATAAAACAAGTTTACAACTTAATCTGGCACAATTATTGAAGACGATGAGGGAATGAAACTTCCCTTCTCAATTATTATTGTCTGCTACTTTTTAAACATGTTCTCATTTTGTGAGTCGTGGCTTATTAGCAGGGTGTTATTTATACCGCTCTGAATATATCACATTAGATATTTTTACATTATATTGTTCAAATAAAGAAAGTCTTAGAATAAATGTTTGACGTGTAAGACCACGTTTGCTGAAAGTATGGGATTTTAACCAAAAATGAATTGATTTGATGTGTTAGATGAGGATTCTAGTTAGAGATGCATTCAGGTACATTATCTGTAATATGAATATTTTTAGATATTTTACAAATGTTTGATGTTGAAGTTCTATAGTTTATCAATAATGAATCTGTCAGCAAATGCATCCATTGTAGATATTTTATTATTATTATTATTATTATTACTATACATTTTATTTATAATCCACTTTTCATTCCAAGAAATGTTAAAGTGCTACACATAAGCAAATACAGATCAGAAAAGTGTCAGTTATGAACTTGTAACCTGAATGGTGCTACGCAGGGGTAGGCAGTTATTGAGAAACATTGCTGTAATACTTTTTATACAACCTCTTAGAGAAATTATGTAGAAATAAATACAAGTATAATGATGACAAATTTATTTCCAAGTTTAAAAGAAGAAATAGAATAAAAACGTGTATGTATCAGAAGCCCCTATGAGAGCAGAGTCTATATTGAAGGTGTGTTTTTTCAGACCTGACATCTCTCTTTGCCTCGATGTCTAGGCAGCAAGATTTTTGTGTCTTCTGTCTGACAGCAATTCTTAGAATTGGGTTTCTGCTCAATTTCAATACACTGCCCAAAGCTCTTGGGTTAGTGTCTGAAAGAACCAGGAAAAAGCTTTCTTAATGGATTATTTATAGTCTTTGAGGTATTGTTTAACTGCACAAATCAGTTGCACATTAAGATGATGCAATGAATGTGCAAACTGTATTTAGGATCATAAGGGGTCTAGACTAGCCACTCACCATAATTTTAATATGTATTATATTTAGCTCAGTAGGGGCTTAATATTAATAATATCTAGCCTTTTTATTACATTTTCACATAGTAGCATATGCATACCCAGTCCATGTAATCGAATCGTTTGAAAACGCTGTTAAAGACGCTGTTTGTGTGTTACTTTCTGTTCATGTGTACTGTTTCGAGCAATAACCTGACTTATTTTGGTTTAATAATTTGTATTTCTTCAGTAAATACCTAAATAGGTTAGCAGTGTCTATGCATGTCACTTTAAACATGCTTATTATTGTTGTTATTATTATTATTATTATTATAGAGTGAGAATGGTCTGTATATGTTACATCAATCAAAGACACGTGTTTACACCAGGAGATATATATATACATATATATATACACACACACACACACACACACACACACCCCATGTTTCCCCAAAAATAAGACCTAGCATGATTTGTCAGGATGCTTGACAAAGGCCTACCCTAAAAATAAGGCCCAGTTAAGATCGTCAGCCAGACGTCCGTTGCAACACATGATGGGTGTATTGAATTATAACTATATATTATTATAATATAATGTAAAATTATAATAAAATTATAATATTTATATATAATTAAATATAAATTATATATATTTTAAATATTATTAATCAAATAATATTGACATTAATACTTAAAATAAATGATAATATAAATTGTATTAATAATTAAGTATTTGAAAACACCCAAGTGCCTTTGTATGACAGGTAAATGCCTATGTAAACAGATGAACTCCAGACTTGGTTTAATCATGCCAATGGTTGTACAAGAAATGGAGTCGCAAGAAATTCAGGCAGGAATTCAGGGTTTAGAGAGTCATGACAATGTTCCCGAAAAAGATGACAGGATTGTATTTGAATAAATGTAGACTTTTGTACATGAATAAATGTAGATTGCTGTACATGAAAAAAATAAGACATCCCCTGGAAATAAGCCCTAATGCATCTTTTGGAGCAGAAATTAAGATAAGAGCCGGTCTTATTTTTGGGGAACTATGGTATATGAGGTCTGGTGACTGATCTGTCAACTTTTCAGTCTGCTCTTATTGCATGTTAGCTATGTTTAGCTCTTCTAAATCAGTGTTCATGTAACATTTTCTTGCACATGGTGATAATATACACAAGGTGCTTTAGGTAAAGCAAACACAGTATGGCTGCAACATTTGCAAGTCTTTTCTACCATGAATTCACATGGTATCTTTTTTCATTAATAGTGATAGTATCAACTTCATAGCAATTAAAAGCCTAGGTCTCATTTTAAAAGTTTTATTATTATTTTTATGGATGCAGAGTTAATTACAAGCCCAACTGAAAATTTCCAACAGCGATGCAATGATGCTTATTATAAAGGTAGTTCATTAACTTTCTCTTTGCACAGTGCTACATGGAATACTTGCAAGCCACTTTGATGTCTTACATTTAATGGTTTTGGTGAGAAACGATTGTGTTTTCCTTCCAAACTGATCACATTTTTTCTCTTTACTTTGAAAAAAATAATTTTCTTTAGTTTTTTTTCCACTGAAAAACAGAGTGTTGACTGTGTTTATGGTGCTGAAATGGATGAATGGATGGGGATTTGGTGAGAAAGTGCAAGTTTTCTCACTCGTGAGGTACAAAGTTTTAGTGTGATTTACAGTTTAGCACTTGTAGAGTGTCGGATTCAAAATTCACAGCACAGCCTCATTCCAAGTGACCTTAAGGTATAACAAATAAAGCAAACTGACAACATAGCCTGCTTTGTTCCTTTACCGTATTGTTCTGCATGTGAACGTCTCTCTTTGTATGTAGGTAATAATTGACATAGAATTTACAAATTGAGTGCTTTTCCACTGCACCATGTACCATACTTTTGGAACAAAAAAATCTGTACTTCTCTTTTCTCATTGATTTCCAAGGCAGTACCAGTACCAGTACTGAAGTACCAGACCAGCTCTGATACTTGTTTGGCTCTTTGTTACTTTGGGAAGAAGAATTTCTCATAATTGTACATCAAGACGTTAAACAGAAGCTTCCTGTATGTTCTGTACATACATGCATTCACTGAATAAACATTATTAAAAAAATAAGTGTATACATTCCAGACCTTTGTGTTGTTTGTGACACATTGTGTTTATTTAGGTTTTACGGCTAACAAGAACATACAATGAAAAAGCAGCAAACTTCTTTCCCAGCAGCGTTGTCATATGGGAATCTAGTCATTTAGAAAGAATGCTCAGATGAATTTCCACAGAAATTGTTAAACGTTTCTGTGCATCTGTTTATCATTTCATTTGCCCAATATCAAATAACGTGTGTGGTTATCTTAATCGTTTAGGGAGTAAGAATGTTTATACTGTATCGACATTCGAAGATGTACATTTAGTTTGATTGAACAGTGTTACGCCTGATGGGAGCCATGAGTAGAATGCCTTGACAAAAATATTTAATTTAAATATACCATTGTGAGGTTTGCTGTCAGCAGCCTTGCCTCCTATATTTGACTTATTGAATGTTAGGGGAAAGTTTGATGCATGTAGAACAGAAGTCACTGAACAGGTAAAATGTGAAATCATGACCACATCATTGCTGTTTCATCCTCATTTACCTCAGGAGGCCCAAGTGAGGATTCTGGCTTCCTGATAAAATAAATAATAATAATATCCATCTATCCATGGAGTTTACACGCCTTATCAAGTTCAGAGTTGCAGAATTAATAGTAATAATAAAATTAATATAAATAAAGGCATAGCAGAGTTTTATATATATATATATATATAGGTGGTGTGGTGGTTAGCACTGTCGCTGTGCACCTCCAGGCCTGGGGTTCAATTCCCGCCTTGGGTCTGTGTGTGTGGAGTTTGCATGTTCTC
>JABJVR010002275.1:0-17661 GCA_025773905.1 Chitala chitala
CCCCCCCCCCCCCCCCCCCCCCCCCCCCCCCCCCCCCCCCCCCCCCCCCCCCCCCGTCCCAACCCCCCCCCCCCCACCAGCCGGGGGGGCGCCAAGCCCCCCCTGCCCAAGCCCACACCTAAGAATATAAACAAATTATATGATAATATTGTTATTCCAAATTTTCTGAAGGAAAAGTCAATCTTTTTATACGATTGAACGAGTATTTTATATCTTTGGCAAATCAAATATCAACAAAAAATTTTATGTGGCCACGTGAACCAACAACAACATGTAATCAGAGTTTCTCAAGTTGTACAACAGCGCACAGAGTATGACTTTTATTTTTGTTAATTTCAAGTAAGTTTAGGGTTAATAGACATTTTACCAAACCAAATCTTCAACAGCACGGACAGATGACCCAGCGTTGACACGTGCCTGACCCAACAAGTAGCCTATTTTACTCGTGGCTGGCTTGCTGGGAAAACCTCTGTTGTCATGGCAACTTGTATCAGATCAGTGCGGTTGCATTCTGCCGGTTTTTCAATCCTGAGTGACAAAGATGGGACCTTTTAGCATTCTACCCAATCTGATCAATGCACATAAGATAGAATTCCCACCCCAGGACCCCACGCAGGACCCCACTTAAACCAGGGACAGCTGTGGCCTGGTTGGCCACTTTTGGGTATGCACTGACATAATATAAGGAGAGGCTCCGGTTTCACGTGTTACGACACTTTGACATGGTCAGGCAGGGTCTCTCAGGTGTTCAACCTATTTTTGGCATTGCTGTTCCAACGCGGGGGTCTCAGTTACAGACTGAATCTTCTAGACGCAGAGGAGTTACGTTTCACCTGGTTATGCCAGGGAGGGGACATAGGAAAAGACTTATAGTATCAGTATGTATCGTCTTCATATTGGGGAGGCTGTTCTTTTTCATTAAGAAGAATATGCAAGTCATTAAGTGTAACTCTGAGTTATCAATACACATATTGCATCTTCAGTCTTCATCTGTGATTTATGAGGGCCATAAGAGCATGTTCATTCTCAGCAAAGCCAGTCATTGTCAGAAGCTGAGAAATAACCTGATGTTATAACTGCGTTTTTGATGAAAAACCTCATTAGAAAATGGGCCCGGCGTTTTCATCACTGTAAAATCCGGATGGACTTTAAGAGATTTCCTGCCAAGCGCGCCTCTGCGTGGGGCTGGAACGAGGAAAGGACCTCGGAGCTCTTGCAATTTTCACCCTTATTGAGAAGGCTTTCAGTTTTTGTGTCTGTCAGCGTTTAAAGGTTCAGTTTTGAAAATCACAGAGGCGTATGCATGCACCTTTTCACACACACTTGTCAAACCCCACAGCTTCCTGAAGCTGCTAACACACGTTTATTCCACAGCTGAAGGATACTAATATATTGAAGTTTTTATGGGGCTTTTTAAAGTCTTACAACAACACCACAGACAGTATATAAATTCCTCCAAGCAATATTTATTCAAGGCTTAATGATGTTTTGATGGTGTTTACTAATATTACATTTTGGTATCCTTTTTCATTGTTACACGAGGTTCATTTATACGAATATTAAGGTTGGCATGTGCGTGCTCTTACATTTTTTTTAGATTTTTTTTTTAGATTTATTGTACTTTATTAATCCCAGAGGGAAATTGCTTCTCTGCATTTAACCCATCCCCTGAGGGAAGCAGTGGGCTGTCAGCCACATGCAGCGCCCGGGGAGCTAGTGCTGAGTGTCTTGCTCAAGGACACACCTGGCTGGGATTTGAACCAGGGAGAAAAAATTTGGGATCAAGGCTCTCCTCTGAAGCTCTGTCACACTTACATGTTTATGTAACAGGATGGGATAACGTAAGTGGAGAGTGCATTATTTCTACAATTATAACTGTAAGTGTAGTCTTATCCTATATGAAATTGTTATTATTATTATTATTATTACTACTACTAATTATTAATTTTTTTTTAGGTCCCAGAAGTTCATTTTTGCTTACCAGATAGTCTATGTTATTGTCAACAGAATATTGAATTGTAAGTGGCAGTTGACCTTCACCACGACCATCATCATCATCGTCATCATCATAACAACAATTTATGAAGACCCAAATATCTACACATGGCCAAATTACGTTTCCAAACATTTGTTGTAACAATTCAGTGCTGTACTATAGAACAATGTCATCTCCAGCGTTCAAGATCAGAGGTGACACAGAGTCCTAAGCAGGAAGGCGTCACACACCCGCAGGCTTCGCTAATCCCCGCCCGTGTCCTCCTTTATGTTGTAGGTTGTCGCTCTGTGCGCATCACTCAGCTCGCTGCACGAGGCGAAGGGGGTTGGCAGCGGGATCAGCGGCTAATAACGAAAAATAACGATCCTGCTCGATCTATTCCACCTGTTTTTCTAGCATCTATTCCAGTATTCCCTATTATAAACTGCATAAGTGTGTAAAGTTGACACATTTATTGAGATATATTTGAAATATTCCTTACATTTCATATATGTGAATACCATATACTGTATTTGTATTTGAGGAAGGATAAATCCGAATTTATGGATTTATCATAGTTATTATAATAACAATCAAAGTAACCGTTTGTCGGAACAAAAAATGTTTTTATAGCCGTCTTTTTTATAGCAAGTCTGGGAGGCAGAGGTATGCGGTATATATTTCCTGCTCAGGATGTCACAAGGGAAAACTTCACCTGCTGGAACGGTTCGGTGAGCAGATTGACGTTAATTCGTTGCTGCGTAGCAACAGGTGTGAGCAGAGGTGATGCACGTCAGAGGCAGGTTAGCAGTCTGGTGTTGTTTGCACGCATCTCTGAAGCCAGTTTGTCATGTCAGTTCTATTTATTTGTTTGTTTGTTTATGAACCTCCAGAGACGGATGAAAATTCCTTCCTATTTTTGAGGACCTTGGATTTTTATGTTCACATTCTGTTCTAATTGTTTTGCATAGTTTCACGAGGGGTTTTCTGAACCATTTTCGCAAATGTAGCTCGTCCCTTTGAGAATTTATTTAAATCAGATTTTACTGTCATTCCACTATTTTTTATGTTGTCAAACTGTTGACTTGTACTTTTAAATGTTTCACTAGGAAATTATGGTTTATTTTCGACTGTAGACAGGCTTTTCTTTGAGTGTTTAGAACATCTGATTTTTTTAAAACTTCTATGTTAATCTGAGCAACACCACTTTTCCAGGATAAAAAATAGTACAGATAGGGCAGTGTGTGAAGTTTCACTGTCAAAAACATTTTGCACCATACCAGATTGATAGAGTGGAGGACATCTACAATTCATTCTAGACAAGGTCTAAAGTATTTGAACAGATGATGTGTGGGGAGTGGCGTGACTCAGAAAAACAGTCGGATATGAGAACCAAACGAAAGAGGAAATCATCTCACACAAATATAAATCCCATCTGCTCACAAGGATTTAGCTGTTACTAAATCCAGCACCAATTTTGTGCTTTTTAGGCTTGATATTTCTTAATTTGATTTATTGAACATTTCCTACATCAGAGTTACACCTTTTGCAATTAAAGAGTTTAATCTTTATTATTGTTGTATTACTGTATGTAATATCATAATTTTTTAACTTTTATGAGTGGTTGGTTTGTATTCTCCTGTTCAGCTAAATGTGTATGAAACTTTAATCATAAATTTACGACCTGACCCACAAACTGTAAACTACATCATAGCATAAAGTGAGTGAATCTGTGAACAGCTTAAAACCTATTTTTAATCTTCACTCTTTTTCTACTGAATAACAGGAATGGGGGGTAGGGTGTTTACCCAGAATGCCATAAAAAGTGGACAACAAAGCCTGGAACGCTAACGATGGGCTTTGTCTGCCAAACTGCCATGTCTCATCAGACACCTGTCTCCAGGCCTCTTTCACATGGCCTGCAACTCTGTGGTGCAATTGCATCACATACGGATCAGTGGCAGGCGAGCAGCGCCATCCCATCTTAAAGACCCAGTGACACGCAGGCGTGTAGGCGTATCCCTGCTTGCTAAGCCACGGAGCTAAAGGCTAGCGCTGGTCACGTAGTCTTCTTCCAGTGAAAATGACTTCAGCAGGCAGGGTGACATCTATATAGTGTTGTTACTGTGCTGACCACAGGCAGGAAGTGCAATGGTTAAAAGCATGAATTAAAAAAAAGAGGCCAGATCAGGGAGGGGTTTGCTATAATACAGAGGAGCAGGGCGACTAATCTCCCTCTTGCTGCAGTGAAACGTTTGGCTGTAAAAGTGGGCCAAGATTGTGAATCGGTTTAGGTAATTTACACAAGTGGAAGCTTATCAAACAAGGCGTGTTTAGCAAGTGCCCGTGTTACCGGGGTTGTTTTTCCCATGTACGTTTTGCTTGTTCCATTATTTAAGTCTTGTTCAAGTACTGTGTAAATTTGTGGTTCTATAGTGTTCCTCTGGGTATTAATTATTAGCATCTTTTTTTTCTAGTGGTTTTCAGGATTTTGAGTGTTATTGTAGTTTTGACTCAGATGGGTCCTCCGGGGTTTTGACTCATGTCTTTTGTTTGTCACTTAGTGACCCTTGTGCTATTTTATTTCTGCTGTTTTTTCCTACGTGGTTTTCACTTAGTCGCCCAGAAAGGCTTCGTTTGGCCTTAGTTTGGTGCATTTGCTTTTCGGTTCATCTCTCTGCTCAGTTCACATATCAGTATGAAAGAGCCCAATAGTTCAGCAGGACCCCAAGAAACAGCTGGACATTCTTAAAATTTCACAGCGTAAATACGAATTCAGTTGGTTTACGATCGCAGCCGTGAGTGTCGTAAGTTTTACAACACCTTTCATTACTTTGTCCAATGACAATAAATAAAACTATTAATGGTTTTTTAGAAGACATGTAAGTCATCTTTGGTGTCCTTCTCTTTTCTTCTGTCTGTAGTGGCCGGTGCTGAAACCACCATGCCTTATGGTGCAAGCAAAGACTGACGGGTGTGAAATGTGTGCGTGTGTGTTTTTGTCGTGTGGGCGTTAAATGTAATTAATATATCTGCTAGCTTGTCCAAAGTGTGTAGTTGTTTCTTGTTGTGTACATGTGTTTGGTGTTAACCGGCTGCCGTCAGTGTGGAGTGTGTTGGTTTGTGTCACCTCCCCAGGAGACATGCTTTAAGTACGGGTCAACTTGTGTGGTCACAGGCTTTTGATCAGGTGCGTAATATCGCCTAAGTTAAAAAACAAAACTAATTTGCTTCAGCCTCATAATTTTTTTACACAGATCAGAAGTTCTCAACTACATGTCCTTAATCCCAGTGTATTTTTTTGTATGGCTGTGGCAGGACCCCCTGCAGGTTGGGGGCCCTAAGCAGCCTCCTTTGTCGCTTATGCCAAGAAAAGGCACTGGTGGCAACAGAGCTGGCCCTGGGCATAGGCCATATAGACCAATGCTGGGGCACTGTCCCTCCATAGGAGTACCACTGTAATTGGTGGTGGAAATGGTTGCAATGTAAGGGGCATCAGCTAAAGTCTTGCCTAGGGCACCAAACTGGTCAGGGCCGGCTCTGGGTGGCAATAACACCTAAGCAGCTATGGAATTTGAAATGTGTGGTGTTAAGAGAAGGTTACTTCTTTGGCAGGTGAAAGGGCACAGGTGGTCATGGCTGCTTTGGGAACCTACAGCTCTGAAAGGAAGCAGACCACTAAGGATCCACCCCCCCACTGACCTCCTACTGAATGTACTCATTAATAGCATCATAAATTACAATGGTGTAATGTAACAAAGTAACAGCACTTCTTTACAGTACTTAAGTATTTTTGGGGAGTATCTGTACTTTATTTGAATTTTTAAATTTTTGTCAACTTTTACTCCACTACTTGTCTTAGATGAAGTGCATACTTTTACTCTGATACATTTCTCACTTGGCGTTTTTGTTACTACGAAAAAAAACAAAAAGGTCACGCTCCCAAAGTTTTGGCTTTCAGTCTGTGAGCTCAGCGTGACAAGCTTGGCCAGGTCAAAAGAGCAGCAGAAAGAGGCTGTCATGGAAGCAGCAGCGTCCTCCTCTAGCAGCAGTGATGCTGCCCCAACACCTGTTATGTCTTCCAGCATACCTTCTCCAACAACCTCCTGCTTTAAATGAGTCAGACCACCTGTGGCCATATCTCCAAGAGATTTTCTCCTTTTTTTGCATGAAGAATTTGTCATATCCATGAAGTGTCTACTGTGCTTGTTAAAAAACACTGAAATTCTGGCGTTCAAAAACTCCCCATTGAACCTCGAGAAACACACATATATGTTTTTTGTTTTAATTTTAGGTGGTGCCATAAGTAATAATTTGGAAAACATGGCACTACAAAATAAAACTTTTTCATCAAATTCTGAGTGCTATTTAAATCATACTTTTACTTTCAGTAAAGTACTTTTACTGCTTAACTTGTACTTTCACTTAGCTAATATTACAATGGTTCACTTTGACTTTTACTTAAGTAACTTTATACTAAAATATCTGAACTTTTACTTAAGTGTGGCTCTTGGGTACTTTATAAAACACAGGTAAAACATGCTGTGACCCAGCAATGAGTCTGTTCAGGAACAGCAGGAGAAGCACAACCTGGCAGTAACAGTTAAAAAAAGAAGAAAGTAAACATACTTATGGGGCATGAAGAAATTAATGATTACACATGATCTATAGTTCCCAGGTGTATTTTCACACCAGGTTGACGTGAGCTTTGCCCACCTGTGGGCTACTACCTTTGCTGTAGCACTGTGAGACAGACAGTTTGCTGTGCGCCCTATTATCAGAAACTCAACAATCAACTGGAACAAGGGGAACAAGTGGGCTGTGCAATAGGGAACGTATTTAGAACATTACACATACGTATACTGTATAGCATATACACTATTTCATTGGTACTGTTTATTATGGTAGTTACTGTTTGGTTAGGTGACTCCTTATGCAGTTAGGTGCCTTATTTTATGTTGGTCTCATTAACAATCACCAAGTTTTTCTCTGCTCAGTGAATATGTTTCTAATCAATACATTTAAAAATGTCAGTGCTCAAAGAAAAATACTGTTCTGTACCCCAGTGTTAATTAATTAATTGTAGATGACAAGATTCAGAACTGTGTATTTAATGTAGGTGCACAAAGACTGTTCTCCTCAACAGGTGCATTGGACAGCACATGGTGTAGTGATTAAGGTCACTTACTCATAACCTGAAGGTTGCAGGATCAACACCTGCTATAGTAGCCTTGGGAAAGTACTTAACCTGAATTGCTCTGTTACAATATACATCTATATAAATATGAGTTGCTCAGAGTAAAGTCAGTGGATAAATGTGAAGGTGTAGTTTATTGCCATTATTGTGTTTGAGGGTCATCTAATGAAGAAGAGCACAGGCTGACGTCAATACGCCATCTTTATTGGACTTCTGTGCGCTTACGTGTGCCCTTGACACCAACTTTCACTGTAAGTAATAAGCTTTGCTCTG
Organism: Chitala chitala; assembly: GCA_025773905.1. Taxonomy (NCBI): domain Eukaryota; kingdom Metazoa; phylum Chordata; class Actinopteri; order Osteoglossiformes; family Notopteridae; genus Chitala; species Chitala chitala. Next base: position 7,446 of record JABJVR010002275.1, read on the forward strand.
GGTCATCAAGAGGCAATGCAATTAATCATCTTAGGAAGGCACCCACGCTGGCTCAGACACTTAAAGCAGTTCTAGACGCAGATCTTGCAGCTCTGCAGGGCCAAGCTAACATTTGTCATTCCTCTCATTGTCGAATGTTGGCGGTGGGATCCAAATAATGAAACATTACTGACCTTGAACTGTCAGGGAGTAGGTGGCTGGTAAGAAAAGGTTCATCTCAGATAATTATGGGTAGTCCACATACATCAGATAGGACAGCACCTGCAGGTGCTTAAATTGTCCTACTGCTGTAATGGTACCAAGATTTTAGCTCATTATTGACAACCTTTGGCATCAACAATGTTCCATTCAGAAACAGAATTGCTTTGATTTCATTTTTTTTTCATTCTTCTATACAGTGGAAAAATGCGGAAAAAAACATTTAGCATGACATTCTAACCGCGTGAAATTAGAACATTTTTATTACCATTACTTGTCAGTTTTTTTTTTTTTTTGGTTAATGTTTCATCAGTTTGTTTGTTTTCTGGCTGTTAGCTTATCGGAATGTTCTGAGTTGTGATACGTCTCTCATTGGCCAACACAGATGAGGCCAGGAAGTTGGTTTTTTTGGCTTTCCTGTTTCTGTGCAAAGGAGATATTTTGTAATGTCTACCTCACACATGCACAGTATGTAGAAAACTAAATTAGTAGGTCATTTTTTATAGCGCTTACACAGCTCACAAACAAAACTGATCAACATTTGATGCATTGCTTTGCACTTCATAAAAGTTAGAAGCTGCACTCACTGACCACTTTATTAGGTACACCTTGGTAATACTGGGTTGGACCCCCTTTTGCTTTCAGAACTGCCTTAATTCTTCATGGCACAGATTCAAGATGTTGGAAACATTCCTTAGAGATTTTGTTCCATATTGACTTAATAGCAACATGCAATTGCTGCAGATTTGTCAGGTGCACATCCACGATGTGAATCTTAAGTTCCACGACATTCACAAGGTGCTCTACTGGATGGAGGTCTGGTGACTGTGGAGGCCATCTGAGCACAGTGAACTCATTGTCACGTTCAACAAACCAGTTTGAGACGATCTTAGCTTTGCGTCACGATGCGTTAACGAGTAGTCGAACAGGCGTATCTAATAAACCGGTGCGCGAGTCTGCATTCAAGACAGGCTTGTAAATGGGTGCAAATAAGACATTCATTACGTTAATGCACGTCTGCATTGCATTATCTGCTGAAGATGTTAAAATAAGTCAAGGGACCTGTTATTACTGTTAATTACTCTAAAAATATCTAACTGCGAGATTGGCTATTTTTATTTCCAAGAACTTTGAAGTATGAAATGTAGAAATAAAGCAGTTTTTTCTTATGAATTAAATATTTAAACCTGAGTGCGTCTAAGCACGCATGCTGCTGTTGGTCCCTGTGGGTTTGGTTCAAGAAAATGAGATGACCAGTCAGGAGATGAGTGTCTCCAGTTACCCCACACTTAGATGCCCGAGGAACTCTTCATCATGTGACACAATTTTGTTTTGCCCCAAAGCAACCAGCAAAGGGAAACATATTCTCCTTGCTGCATACGTTCAATAAAACCTCTTTGAACCTGCGGATTAACCGTCGTTATGGCAAGCTTTGGAAAAACGAGCCAGAATCGTCTTAGTAGCACTAAGGTTTAAGTGACTTGCAGGGCTGCATTTAACTTTTCTCTGCACAGGCCTCTGTTTTGCCGTCAAGCACTCGCTGTTCATGGTCGTAATGACCAAAACCATAAAGCCTCTTTAGCAGATTACGGGCCCCAAAATGTTAACGGTAACCGATCAAATAGAATCAAGTCCACAGTCTCCTCAAACCATTCTCTTTTTTTGTTGAGTTTTTGTCCAAAATTGCTGAGCTGTTTACACCCTCAAAACGTTTTTTCTTCTTAGTTTGGTCCTAAATTACTTTAAATGTCAAAATTTGGTCAACAGTCAATGGCTGGGATGTGGACGCCTCCTGGTTCAAATCCCAGCCCAGCCACCAGGTGTGTCCTTGAGCAAGAGACTCAAATGCTAGCTCCCCAGGCACCGCATATGGCTGCCTACTGCCCATCCCAGGGGGGATGGATTAAATGCAGAGCCGATATCACTGTAATAGGCATGTGAAATGTTGCAAATCGCTTTGGATGAAAGCATCTGTTAAATAAATGTAAAAGTAAACAAAATAACGCCCGCTCTCATGCCAAGCCTGCCTTTTTATAAAATTTTAGAGTAAGTACCACCTTGAACTAAATGAGGAAGTTGTACTTAAAAGATCACTTTTAACGACTTTTATTGAAATAACTACGCACTTACGCTCATTCAAAGAATTTAACATGAAACACAAACCTGACAGAGAATAAACATTCGCAAAATAAACATTTTATTTGAAACAACCAAGTAATACAGCTCAACCTTCTTACAGAGACCTTTCTTTGCAGTAGAAAATTCTTAGTGTCAGACAAAGTGACTTGTGTCACAGACCTCAACATTGAATCAAATTTTATACAAACAGCAAATGTGCACATCGCAGACCGATTTCAGTTCACTCAAGCCCAAGAAATTGCCATCTAAAACACTGGCCTTTTTGCGCTGCCCAAACGGGACAGAAAATGCAAGCAGCCCCCCCCCCCCACTCATCTCATGATTCCCTTTGCAGTGTCATCCATGCACACGCGACACGTCACTTACATACACACACACATATACCTCATAAATAACATTCTGGCTCCTTCTCTTCCACTCTGTCATTCAAGAAAGACTGAATTCAAGCATCATGGGATTGAAGATCAAGGACAGAGAGAAATCAAGCGATACAGAATAACATTAGCACACGGCCACTCTGATCATAAGTGCAAGTCGTAGTGTAGAAGCTATAACCAGATCGACGCAGGCAAGGTCTTATGTGCAAAACGGGAAGGTGATGTTTCTTTTTTTTTTTCTTCTTTTTTTTAAATCATCCAGGAGGATGGATGTGGAGAAATTGCAATCGTCCCTACGTTACCGTAATTAAGTCATTAATTGAATGATACCACCAAGATGAACACACCTTCAATATGAAGGACACGCAACACAGCTCAACCCTCTTCCACATTCAAAAAATTTCACAGCCATGTTCATAGTCGATCAGTGCAGAACCCTACTCTCTTAATCCGTTAAAATAACATCCAGGCATATCTAAGAGTGGGCACAACAGTGGGCCATCGATCCTGCTGAAGTTAAAAAGGAAGGACCTCACATCGTTTCTCCATCTTTACTTACCTAAAGACAAAGGCACTTGTCTAGGTGCATTTCAAGAGAATGCTTAATTTCATCTTTATTATACACAATAAAACTACAAACTACAGTGTGAGTCTACAGTACACGGTGCGCTGGTAAAACCATTTTTCCCCCCAGAAATAACGTGAAGATGTGTCTACTTTCAAATGTGGCTTTACCCTGGCGTTTCGTTAAGTGCCAGGTACAGAACTGAGCTTTTCAGAAATAGTCGCTTTGTTTACAGGCAAAGAGCGTCAAGCATTGCTACAGAGGAAGGCGTTCATATTACAACTTACCGCGTTAAAAAAATTACTTTAGTTCATGGCACACAGTAGGATAACTCATTTCCTCAGTTTCCCCTTTGTACTTCCTGTGTTTTCCTGTGTACAATTAAGTTCAGTGTTTCAGAGAATATAGACACCACACTACATTAAATGTCAAGAATCAAGATGCTATCAAAATTAATTTGGAATTTACACAGTTAGATCCAGTCCTACATAATGCTAACATTTATGTACTGTAAAGACTTCCCCTCCAATAAAAAAAAAAAAAAAAAAAAAACAATCAATCAATTTTTGAAGGCCTCTATGCTCTGTCCACTCCTCTTGAATACAACAGGCTGGATTTTCTCTTCTTAAAATGTAGATCCATGCAGAACATAGTGGGCTTCAGGATTCTAGCTTTTTACTGCTGCTGACACCCCAAGTTAGCAGCGTAGCAAAGCTTTCCCAGAATCTCCTGACTTCTTCCAAACTGCCTCGAGTGATTACCAGTAGGGGACAGTGTTCTCGATATAACCCCAGCTCTGCCACTCAGGGAAGAATCCACTTGACGTCCTGGGACTGCCAAACTGGTCGAACTCCATCTCAGGTCGTTTGAGCTGGCCTTTGAACTCGGGTGCTTTCTGAACGTCGGACTGCGGGGGGCACGCCTCGCTCTCCCAGTCCTCATGGACCAGCCTGTAGTTGTTCCCACCGTTGTTGTCCCAGTACATCTGGTCCTGGGCTTTGTAGCATATACAGAATTCCACTCGCTCATGTGGTGGCACGGAGGCTGGCAGTTCGACGTCGAACGAAAAGGTATCGGTGTCCATGCAGCCGTACACGTTGTTCATGAACACGCAGGGAACGTCCGTGTAGCTCTTCCATGTGTCGAAAGTTATGCGGACGTGCACCGCCTTCTCAAAGCTGATGTTTCTCACTTTAACTGTGCCAGCCAGGGACCTTTCTTGGAGCGTGCAGTTCTCCAGGCACACTGAATTCGCCTTGAGCCGATTTCTGAAATCCAGGTAGTCTGCGGCAGGCTGAGGGAAATCAAGAGCCAGCATCTTCTTGACACTGCTCACGCCGACCGTGGCGTCCCCGATGTCAGACAGATCGAACTGCAACTCAGACAGGGGGTCCTCCTCGAACTCGGAGAAGATGTGAATGGCTGTAAGGGACATGCCTTTGGAATCGGCGAACACCACTCTTTTTTTATCTTTGACTTTCGGGCCCTTCCAGCCCATGCTGGCGGTCTCCACTTCCGGCTTGGCGCTAATGCACGACCTCAGCGGTTTGTACCTGTTTGCCAGGTTTCTTGCCCTGCATCCCTCATACGAGCTGAGGAAGGTCCGGAGGGGCGGCGAGTGCGCCAGGCAAATCCTCATGGCTACATCAACAGGCATGATGGAATCTGGCATTGGTCTGGGATTCAAGATGTGCAGGACCCTACAAACGAAGACCTGGTTGATTATTAACCGGAGATGAAAAAAGTCATAACCTATAATTACAGCCAGGCAAATAAGCCTGGCAGAAAGAGGAGACATTAGACAAGTAGATCAGATATACTTTTACATGCAACATAATGCAGTTCAATGTGGGTTACGCAGGAAGCAGTAAAGGGGGTTGTGCTGAAAGCGCAATAATAATTTTGTGGTTAATTAGAAAACCAAAAAGTTAAACAGTTAGTTGCACCCAAAGCCCCTGCAATTTTCAAAAAGGTTTCCTTACTGTTAACATAATTGTTTATTGCTGCAGAAGACTAAGATTAACTTAATTTAAAAGGCGTTGGTTTATCTGAAATATTTCTTTTCTATTTCACAAATTGTACTAGCAAATACGCAGTTATTTGCAATTACACCAAAGTTAGTTTTAAAAAGTGTTTAAATTTAATTGGCAATACCGAAATAAGGCGTTAATATGTGATTTTAAAAAGGTTTTAACGTCAACTTTGTAGTATTCTGATGCAACAAACAATGCGCTGCGTCATGCTTTAAAAGGCACTACATTCGTCCAAACAACAGCGAAAAATGTGGTTTCGCTCGCGCCGCAATCTTGCAGGCGTTTAAACCAAACGCAACAACTTTTCCAAAACGTTATGCTGGCCGGACTTTTTCGCAAGGCTTTGGAGCTTACCTTGTGCAATTCATCGGAAAGGTTCAGACACATGAAGAATCTGCGACTTAGTCAATAGATAGCGTATACGTGCATTTATAGTTATAACATCTGAATACCCAGCTTAAATTCCACTTTTTCTCGCTTGCCTCCCCTCTGCGCACCCCTCCTCCGCAGCTGAAGTTCACTGGTGCAGTCAGCTGCGCTCGCGACCAGCATATCAAGGTCATTTGCATATACTTGACATAATACCAGCGGGCAGCCAATGCGAGACTGCAAAGTTAAAGCTCGCGCAATCAGCGCTCAGTATTGCTATGACCTTGCAATGAAGACCCGGGGAAAGTGGATAAGGGATGTGCGACGCACTTTCGAAGCCAGGCTCACGGTGGCCCTCTGCAGGTTGCTGCAAGAATTGCAATTAATTACTTGCAACTAAAGAATTTAAGATCCCGACGTGAAAGCAAAACTTTCAGTGAAAATGAACAGGCGATATTTATAGTTACCCCCTTAGACAGTAGTGAGCTATTTTACACATGCTGGTGCAATATAGAAGACTAATACAATTTTGTCAGTTTGTGTAAATTGTTTTACAGTTGTGACATAACTGTTATCACAATCATTCTTGTCGACATAATTAAAGGGGGGTGGACTCCACAAGCCACAAACGTCAGCGCCATTTTTATTTTATTCCATTTTATTTTAGAATTTACTCCCTGCATTGCTTGTCTCACCTGATCTTTATTCTGTTATTTTATGTAAAACACTTTGGTCAACGCTTTTTGTGCTCTATAAATAAACCTTGACATAAGGAAGTAGCAGGGAGTAATGTGTGAAAGGTAAACAAATTACGGAACATCAGTAATGAAATCATTTTATTATGTATGGAAACAAATACCTTACACCTGAAATATGTTTGAAAAAGAGGAAAAATATCAGAGATAGAAAGGCGTTGCATACCGGAAATATTTACGAAACAGTAACTCGTAAATATTTCTGAGAAGGGAATATTCGTAGTAGGCTATTTATTTTCAGTTAGACAAAACAAACAAATTAAAACGTAATAATAATAAAGTGTGTTCACACCAATGTTAGCAAAGTTGTGCTTTAATTTAATATCTAATTTTATAGACTTTTTAAAGTTTATATCAATTTTATATTCAGTTTTACATATGGATTCGTCTTGGAATCGTTTCTCAGGCATAAGCTTTTAAGGAAACTGGCAGAAAGAAGAACATCGCTATTAATCGTGAGGTTAGTTCAGGACAGTCTGCGCGAGAGCAGGATACTGCATCAGGGGAGCAACCCTGGTCAAATCAAGTCATGTGGGCAAACCTCTAAGCAGGACAAGCAGAAGGTTCTAATGTCGTGGTCAAGCCCACCAGACAGTTAGCAGGTAACACGTGTATCGTGGATGGACACAAAGCACTTCAGATTATTCCTCTGTTATGTGGGCGCGATTTAATCAGTTTTTACGAAGAAGAGGAAGAAGTGATTAAATCAGATGAGCGTTTACATGATTTAGCTTTTTTTTTTTCTATGCAAAATAACTCAGGTGTATCCTCCTAAAAGAAGAAATGAGATTTTAACCGAAGTACATATATTTGTGTGATAATAAAGTTTTAGATGATGTAATTAACGAGGGATAAAACGTTTGCTTCTGTTTATATTGGTAGTCCTTGGGATTTTAAGGAGACATGCTGTTGTGCATCTGGATTTAAATGGATCAGCCAAAAGACACCTGTGTGTGATTGAGTTTTAACAGATGTTGCACAGGGGCAATCCTGCTTCCTCAGCAGAAGAGGCCTTGATCCAGTGGCACAGACAGTTACAGATGGAGGCCTCTCCTGCTTGAAGGGGTGACCATGACATCTGTGTGTCTTGTCCTTCTCATTGGATGTATGTATGTATTAGATAAAGCCTGCTGAGCCTGCCTTCTTGACCGGTGGACCATGATCAGTCTCCCCTGATCAATCTACCAGGGCAAGACTTCACAAGTTGGTATAGGCAAATCCTTTACTTCGCTAAGGGTTGAAGTCCCATCAGATACTTTCACTTGGTTTGGCCCATCTGCCAAGACGGTTTCCTCATGTGCAGTCGCTGCACGTTACAGCTATTTAGAGCTACACGTGGGGACCAAAGGTGAACAAGCTGCTCTGAAAGGGTACAGCAGTCCCTCCAGTGGAGCTTCTACCCCCCCAGACACCCCATAAACCCTGTTTCAGCAATGTGTTAATCATCAATCTTTATCTACTAACAACAGCAACTAACAACCAAACAAAACTAACCAATCACCCCAAAGACTGTTATAATATAAAAAAAAAAAAGTCATGGTGAGTAATGATTAAACTATGGGATTTCATTTTTAAATTAAAGTCAATATATAATTTCAACAAATGTCAAAGTACAAATTTTCTAATGTTGCACTATGCATTTGTTTAAATGTAATGCTTTTTTCTTTTTTATTTGCTTGTTTATTGTAAAAATAAAGGTCTTAAGTACATACATAAATGGCATTTTTACATATTGTTAAACAAATTAAAATACAGTGGCAACTTCTGCTGAAAATCGCTGTAGATGTTAGTGTATCACCATTTTAAACACAAAGTGATTTTCATGATTCAGTACAACTATATCTTGACATTTAACAAGTATATTATAGGGAAAATGCGTATTAAGGCACTTGAAAAGTGTAGCACACTGACATTTTCACTTTCGCCCACAACTACCCAGTTGCTTTCTTCTGTAAACAGCTGAGATAACTACAGGTGTGTACACACACACACACACACACACACACACACACACACACACACACACACACACACACACACACACACACACACAAAACTGATCAAAATTCAGAGAGCAGGCTATCAGGACAGAAGGAGAAGTGAGCTGAATTACCAAAGTGTTCCACACATGCAAATAAAAGAGTGCAAATGAAGCAGGCTGCCAACGTGTCACAATCTCACCCATTTTTGGCAAAAAATGGAAAGTACAAACCGTGCTAAATGCAGTCGCAACTGAGAATCAGGTTTATTTCACTTGATTTTTAACAGCACAACCTGGGGATAATTGCAAAGCAATTAATTTGTTATGAAGTTGTCACATTTCTTTTCCACGAAGGCCTGGTGTTGTGAATGATGTCCCTTCTGTAATTGTACAGCACAGGGTGGGAAAAACGTACCTTTGTCCTTTAACCTCTATGTTGTCACTTTGAAAAGGAATGGATCCATGCTGTAACATGGTCTTGAAAGTAATATGAAAGAAATGTAAGATTTTACCAGCACATTTTTTCATTAAAAAGAGACATTGCTTGATATTCAATGAAAGGTTTACCGTGCCCTTCATGTATGACTTTACCTCTAGACTGGGTTGCAACACAGGAAAACAGAAACTCCATGTACAAATAGACAAATAGCAAAGATATTCTGATTACAGAGGTCATTTATACAAACTATTTTAAGGTCTGCCTTTGTTGCGTCACTGTTAGGTTAAGACTATAGTCAATGGTCACTTCACTTTTTTCCTGATTTCAGTAATAAATTATTAGTAAATAAGTGTAACAGAAAACAAAGCAAAACAAGGGATAAATAGCTCCTTTGAGCATTAATTCACACTTCCAGCTATTTTGTATGTTGTGTAAAAACAATATATTCAAAAATAAAAATAGTACAAAGCAAAAAAAAAAAAACACTATTTCAGTGCAGCATTGAAGAAGCACAGCCGGAGTCAGAATACAATTATAAAAATGCATAGTATAGATACGTGCACATATGCACACATAGACAGGCACACTATTGGCAGTTTTCAATCTGCTTGGCATTGCTTAAACTTTGTTGTAACTCAGGAAAAGGTACAAAGCAAGGTGGGGCTTGCTATGAAAATTCCACAGCGCTCAGCAAATGTATGGCAGTTGTTAAAGCTTCTGAAAGAGGCTGGCAAAAATAAAGGCTTAAACCTCCAGTGGAAAATTCCAACCAGGAATGTCACTACTATATTTTAGGTGAATGTTGACAAGTTAAATGTTATAATTTATTCTTCACACACAAGCAAGTTGCAGGGAAAACACTTTTTGAAACTTAAACATGTTTGACAAAGCTTTATAAAGGTCCACAGGAGAACATATAAATATAGCTGCATGAGCTTTTAAATTAGCAAGAAACAATTATAGTGTGTGTGTGTGTGTGTATGTGTGTGTGTGTATAAGGATCCTTTTAGAGGATCATACAAAAAAAACAAAACACCTTAGTTTTGGGTTTTTTGCCATTTCGATCATTTTTATGTGACAAAAAAAAACAAATATTCGTATATCTTTACACATAAAGAGTACAGCTGAGTTTAGTGCAGTCTTGCCATGATAATAATAGACTACATTGAGGCTAAGGTTCACCTGAAGCTAAACGCCCAGAAGACAGTGGAGATGATCATAGACTTCAGGAAAGTCTGTCCTCTGTCCTCCCATATACCCATCACTATGGTGGACTCATTCATCTTTCTAGGCACCACCATCACCCAGGACCTCAAGTGGGAGCCGACCATCAGCTGCCTCATTAAGAAGGCCCAGCAGA
>JABJVR010002276.1:0-17660 GCA_025773905.1 Chitala chitala
CCCCCCCCCCCCCCCCCCCCCCCCCCCCCCCCCCCCCCCCCCCCCCCCGGCGCCGTGGGAGGGCTGCGCCGAGCCTTCATGTGTGGTCGTAAGCTTCAGCGCTGACAAAATCAATTTTGCCTAACTACTGAGAAACAATGACAGTAAGACCTTAGTACCCAATGGCAAAACAACATTTGATTATGCTCTTTGCTGGGAAAAAAATAACCAATGTTACAGTGGCCAGTATGTCCACTTGAATGCATGAGTACTTGTTCGTTAAATAAAGCGTTAATATTAAATTGCACTAATTCAGTAGCGTGAACAATCCACTTCAGGTTCAGTGCAGTGAAACGAACACTCGGCGATATTAATTATGGCAGAAGCGCAAGAGAGGTCTAGCCGATCTCCGCCACTTATCTTACAGTTATGCACCTACGCCTACCTGTCGGGTACACTTTCTGCTTGATCCATGGGGTTTTGAAGAGCGTTAACACCATGCTACGTATATCTGGGATCTGCCGGCCCGTATACACGTCGTTCAAGTGCTTATTATTAACACAATGACGTCGTCGGTACAGCCGCAGCCTGAACGTACTTTGGAAGTTACGACTGTTAAAATCATGAATGTACTATACCGTATTTCATAGTTCAGTATTGTACATGTGATTATTATGTCAACAAACTTGATCAGAAAATCCCCATTCATCCCCCATCTGGCCTCAGTGAATAGTTATTAACGTTAATTTATCCATCAATATATCGATTTTAGTGTGGTAAAAGTATAGACTGCAAATTGTGCAGCTGAAGGGTACGGCAACTGAATGTGCCGACTTCACGATACTACTATGTATTTGTCATTTTAAATAATACATCTTTAATATGTCCACATGCTGATGCAGTTGCACAGAAAACGCGCTATATGTACCATATAGATACTGCTTTGAGTATGCTACAGTAAGTGACGCATTGCGTGTTAAACCCATTTACCAACACACGTGGGTTTTTAACATTCTTCCATTACAATAAATTGAATAAATTGCAGTAGTGCCGTTGAGGTCTTCGCTCATTCTTCAGAGTTTGTGTAAAGTACAGTCACACGAAGATCGGACTCGCCAGGTCCGTTTATTAGATCGATGCCAATTATGTTACTGAGATCTACTCCTGCGATCACCAGGTGATGGTACTGACGTTCATTTGTGCGATCGCCTGGTAATGGTACTGAGGTCCATTTGCATGGTGACCAGGTGGTGGTACTGAGGTCCATTTGCATGGTGACCAGGTGGTGGTACTGAGGTCCATTTGCGTGGTGACCAGGTGATGGTACTGGGGTCCATTTGTGTGGTGACCAGGTGGTGGTACTGAGGTCCATTTGCGCGGTGACCAGGTGATGGTACTGGGGTCCATTTGTGTGGTGACCAGGTGATGGTACTGGGGTCCATTTGTGTGGTGACCAGGTGGTGGTACTGAGTCCATTTGCGTGGTGAGCAGGTGCTTCTGTGAACTCGCTGTCGTTTGATGTTGGGAGGAGAGCTCGGCTCCGGCAGAGTCCGTGCCTCTGTTACCGCAGTCAGCGCCGAGGACCGGAGCAGGGGCGCACTAAACCGTACTTGGAGCGGCGCAGTGAACATGGAGACACGTTACCGCTTTTCACGACCCTGCTGGGAGGTTTAAACGCGTCGCAGGGCGACCTTCAGATAAGCTGCGTTTCTCTGCACCTAAAGCCGTGCGATGAATTAAAGAGGAAATCGCCGTCCTCGTCCAGCAGACTCTCCGCTCTCTATCAGATGCTCGTACTTGCTGCAGCTGCCTGCAAAACTCGTTTCGGTGAGTCGATTCCTGAGCAATTTCATACCGAAAGTAACTGCATCTACACTTTACCAGTTAACAGGCCAGTGAGATAACGTTTCCTCTTGATTTTACTACCTTAGAAAGAATGAAAACCAACACATAGAAGACGCTCATTTGGGTAAATAGGGAGTTAATTTTTTTGCAATATGGCCGCTCTTTTGCGTCTCCCTTCCTTTACAGTGAAGCACACAAAGTCCTGTCGGTCTGCCTAAACCAGTGCTGCCGGCCAGATGAACAGTTTTAACTGAAATGCATTGAGTGCATGAAAGTAACAAGCGTTTGCCCCCGCTGTTTAATAAAAGGCAGTGTAAAACGTGGAGCTGATGTCGAGTCATTATCTTATGCGTGCTGTCACGGAACGCGGCGCAGTTGTGCGTTTTATTTCTCCATCTGTACCGCACTTTCAATTCATAATCTTCACAATGATTTACGGAAAAACTAAGTGTGTGTGTGGTAAGTATTCATGCCGATTAACCTTCTTTGAGAAGTAAATGCAGTATGTAGCAACAGTAGCATTGTTGTAGCCTGTATTCTTTATGAATGGCTTTAAGGTAATGGGTTTTGAAGCGCTTTCCTGCAGTTATAGGTGTTTTCGCTTTGTGCGTGTGTCTCTTCGTGTGTGCGTCTCACGCTTTTTGACGATTCCCAGTCACGTACCTTTTATTTTAACTTTAGATAACTTTTCGACTGTACAGATGTACTGCGGGTAATGGGTGACATAACCGCACAGAAGGCTGTTATTTCCCAAGGAAGTATGTGAACACCTCGCCAGTCCCGTTTGCTGCATCAGTGATACATTTTATACTTTTGTCGTACAGACTTGTGAATTTTGATGGGGGGCTGTTTGCGTGTATTTACTCTTAATGGTACGATATAAACGAACAACGACCATAAGAAATGAGGTAGTGCATTTCTGTAAATGTTAACTCTAAATGACGCAGTATATTACAGTGAACGTTAACTGTATAGGTTCGCAGGTCCTACTGAACGGTGAACTCGCAAAGCGGTCGGCTGTGCTTGTTGTGAAACGGTGATGATGTCATACTCTTAATCGTCGCTTTTGTTCGTCCCCGTCCTCACGCCGATGACTCAGTATTCGCTTCCTTTGCTTGTACTCAATGCAGTATGTTGCCGAGTACTTGCACTGATGTCCATTTGTATACATTCAGGGGACGCGTGTAGTTGCAGCGTTTTCAGTTGACAGATCAGGCAGTGGGGATACCTGCAGCATTTCCCAGTTAGAAAGGGGAAGACCCCCCCCCCACACACACACACACACACCATACAGACTTGGAAGTCCACTCACGAGATTCTGTTTTTTTGTTTGTGTAGTTGCAGTAGGTCTATCAAAAACAAAAATACACATTGAAACGGGAAAAGTGACCAGAAAATGATTGTTTCACTATCACACTTCAAGGACAATTCATTTGCATTAATTTAGGCAGATCGTTTACACGTATTTTTGTTTACGCTTTGTTCTTGTGTAATGTGGTCTTCACAACAGTTAATTTTAGCTTGCTTTGCCTATAAACAGAAATGGGTGTGTTTGGAGTGCTCATTTGAGTGAAATTGACACTGGTGATGTGTGTGCCTATGTTCTCCATAGCAGTAAGACTTGTTTGAGGAGGGTACCTTTGGAGAAGTTTAAGGAAAAAGACTGCAGAATTTCAGACCTATCGGTGAGTGTGAGGTATGTTTGGCAGGTTTGGATTGCCCATGTGATCATGTTGATGAATTTGTTGATATATGCCACATGAAAGTGTTTAGCATTAACCTGCGGACGTCTTTGTTGAAATCTGTCCCCAGTCACCTGGGGTGAGGAGAGGAATGTAATGGCTCCTTGTGTACGATTTAAATGAATAAGTTTCCCAGTGGACCCATGATGAAGAACATGCGTTCTCACATACACAAAGCAGCTGGTGGCAGGTAGCTCAGTGCTAAAGACTGGGTGGGGGGTCAGGTTTACACTCCAACTGTATAATTAAACTGCACTGCTTCATTAAATACATCTTAAATATTTATGCCTTTATACATGGACAAAAACAAATATCCCCTAAACATCTAAATAAAGTAAGTAGAAATATTATTATGGATAGGCCTACACGTGAAAAGAAGTTGAATATTGTCATATTTTGGCATCTATAGGTATATTCAGAGTGAGTCCTAAGGCTTGGCTGAACATTGCTTAGAAAGCTGGACTAGCCCGTCTTACTGATCCAGAGGGCTAATGGTTGCTATCCCTCCGCGTTCTTTGGATGGTGACTTCAACAGTGTGCTAAAGCACTGCTGAGTGAGCCGCTTTCCCTGTTCTTTTTTTTGGAAGAGCGAAGACTGTTCTGGGGCTGGACAGGTCAGGTCAGGGTCAATCTCTGTGGGAGTAGGATCAGTTTCTCCAGAGATGAGTGCAGTGGGAAGAGCTGGTATAGCTGCAGCCCAACCGGCACGCTGAGTGGAACTATCCATCACCTCTATAGCAAGGCTGCTGTGGATGAGTGCTACTGACAGGCTCTGACAAGGCGCATACGAAAATGGTGATTTTAGTGATGGTGCGTGTGCATTGTCCTGTCGCTTACACAGATGGAATCTAAAATGTAAAATAATATGTTTAGTTTATATAGCGCCTTTCCCAGGCTCAAGGATGTAAAACATCTAGTGTTTGCCTCCACCCCCAGTTTATGAGCTCAATGGTCTTTTGATTTTACCTAAATAGTCCATAAAATGCAGTTTCTCTTGTATCTTTGAGGTCTTTGATTTTTCATCACCAGTTAGCAAAGTGGACAGTAGATTTGAGCTGTGTTGAAGCTGCTCTCGCTGTTTTGCTTTGTTAAGGTTGTGAGATGTCACAGTGTAATGGGGCGTTCGGCCACTGCTCAGGAGCAGCGCCCGCAGCTCCTGCTGCCCTTGGTCTTTGAGCTGAAGGTGTGAGGTAGTGCAGCTCTTCACAGAAAGGTGGCGATATGACTCAGGTGGGCAGCAGGGTTGTGGCCTCCTAGCTTGTAATGACGGACTGTTCACACGATTAGGTGAGTGTGTGCGTGTGTGTTCGTGTGCATGTGTACGCATAATCTTTCCTGCTGACTGCGGTACTGTCCAGGGTGTGGTTCTGCTTTGCGTCGCGGTCTTCCTGAGGAGAATGCTGGATTGCTTCAGCTCTGACAGGACATGAAGGAGGGTGGCCAGTCGGTTCCCTGAAGCACACTGGTTTGGTGCTTGGCAGAAGACAGCTTTTTCCACTCTTGGGGTTTAACAAATGTTCACTGAGCATGTCGTGACTAGCGCTGTCCAGTTATAGAGACCCTTGTATTGTTTTCGTAATAGTTACTCCTCTTTGTGTTTCGTTTACTCATTGTATATTGGAAATTGCCACAAGCTTTTTGCTTCCAGAACAGGGATATGTTGGTAATTGTGGTGTTTAAGGGTTGCCATAGCCTGACTGAAACACAGCACAGTCCGGAGTCCACCTGTCACAAGCTGTCGTTCGGCATTTATTGCTCCGTCTAAAAGCAGCAGGGTAGGTGTAGGCAGCAGCGTTAGTCACCCGTTTGAAGAGCTTCATGTAGAAGGCTTTGCAGGAAGCAGATTGCACTAAATCATCTTTGCCTGTGTTAACTGATAGTTGTTGTCTTCCCCCCACCCCTTCAGATGGTTGGAAGTGTCCCAACAGGGCTCTAGTTCACTCCTTGTGGTTCCAGAAGCCTGGATCTCCGTCACTCCTTTCTACTGTTGCTCCCATGTGTGTCTTGAACTTTAGCACTTCACTGCCTCTCCCATTAAGGTTGTTTGGTTCTGAACATGAAGTGCTAATGGAAAATCATCTGACAGGGATGTGATGCCTTTTACCGTGGGCCTGAGTCCACTAAAGAGTCCCACTGCATGACTCGGGGGACTTCTCTTCTTCTGACAGGAGACCCGACTCCCTCTTAGGGACATGCCTTCCCTCAGTAGCGTCCAGAATAGAAGGCGTCTTGAAAAGTTAATTTAACAAGAGTCGAAACTGACCTAATGATATTGCCGTTTTGTTGTTTGTCTACCAGACTAAGTGGGAGTGTGTTTGTGTAACAGTGTGAGTAATGTTTTCATGCAGCCGTAGTGAAAATAGTGAGTGAAATGTATTGTGATAATGTATTGTTGGTCCCCTGGCTGCTGTCCTTTCATTGTGGGAGGCTGGTGTTAGCCGCTGCAGCTGAATATTCAGGTAAAGCTAACACTCGGTGCGGTCGGGGCTGCTCAGATGACCTCGTTGCCCTTGTGTGTCCTCAGCCTGGCTCACTTGTGGTTTTTCTCAGAATAAAACTGTGTGTAAGTGCCATCTACAGGTTCTCATTGAGTTCCGCCGTAAACGTGCCTCACTCCACAAGAACTTCGCTGCCCGGGCTGGATCCACGCTGTCATTCTTCACTCAGTGCGACTGTGAAAATGACAGGTTTGTGTCCCGGTTTCTGTGTAATTTGGAATGATTTGACTTCGTTTTGCAGCGTGTGGGAGGGGAAACTGGTTGTGACTGTTCTGAGTGTGAATGCCTCGTGTGAGTTACGGCCGTGTCTTCCATATCTCTAATTTAGCGGAATCTGAGATTCACTAGTGTAGCTGTAACGTCCTGCGTGGGTCATGAAAAGCTGGGAGAAGCATCTGATCCATTGATATAGTGCCCACAGAGAGCTGGAATAAATTGGTTATGAACATCATAACAGCACACTCTTATTTCATTATTATCAGAGTAATAATGCGGCTGTTGTTACTATAGTAGTGTTTAAGCTCTCAATGTAAAAGTTTGTTTGGTCCACAGTACCAATGTTATGAACAGTGTACACACTGTTTACAGTAGGGATGTGTACAGTTTCCATTTTCCACAAAAATTTCAAATACTTAGTCTGTATTTGTTGTAACTATAGAAGAAAGAAATTTTAATAATTAGAAGTAATTTTAATCAGTAACAGCAAATTGGTGTTGACTGAATAGTTTGCTTTTAGTTCCTTTGTTTTTATAACCTATGATGTATTTCTAAAAATCATATATAAAGGACTTTGGTTTATTGACACTTGTGTTTTTATCTGTATTTTAAAAATCATAAAAGAATTATCACTCTATTTTTTAAAAGGATGAAGCACTAACTTTTTAATTGCTAGATTGTGTGCAGAGTCTTGTTTAAGGAAAGTCGGTTGCAAGCGCACGAAGACGGTTGCTGGGAAACCAGTGTCGCTGCTGACACGCAGATGCAGGATGTGTTGCACGCACACTTTAGGGTTCTGACAGTATGTAGGCGAAAGTGCGAGAGTTCAGCCTGTGCACGGTGAGGATCTTCGTGTGCTGAGAGTTCTGAGCGTTTCCCTTCAAAATGTGGGTTTACGGTCTCTGGTTAGGTGGATCGACACAGCTGACTGTAGAGGGGGAGTTTCCTCACGTTTTTTCCCCCACTAGTGAGGTGAAGGTCTTCTCGGTGGCGTCGGTGTTGTGGTCTTGCACACGGCTGTCCGAGCTATGCGCTGCAAAGTTGCCTGTTTGCTCTTCGCTCGCTGTGATCTGAGGCGCGATGACAGCACCGCCTGGCCCGCCTGCTTTACGGCTCGCCTGTGCACCGTCCCCAGCGTGTCGCCTGCACCGCCCGCTTCCCTGAAGATGGGTTTCACACACGTTACATAATATCGTTAATGCCGTTTACCGCCGCGTCGTCTGCTGCCGCTAAAGGAGTGCCTCGGCGGCCTTCATCTCATTTGTGTTCTGATGAAATTCTCGTTCTTTGTGGCTTTTCCTATGAATGGCTGATTTGAGAAAACTGACTAAGATGCTTAATGATGAATCTGTTTTGCCATCAGCTAACCTCACGCTGTTGATAACGCGCCAAAAAGGACTGGGCAGTTGGCTGACGGGGAAACGCTGCGATGACATAGCAGCGTTCTGCTGTGACCTCCTGTGTTTCCGAACACGCCTGTATGGCGGTGATCGTTTTCAGAGCACTGCTGGTGGAGGTGGACGTGCAGGGGCAGGAACGCGCAGGAAGTTGATGCTGATCTGCGTCATCGTGATGCAGCATGTTACCTGGCAGGTGTAGGTGGGCTTGGGTTTCTGTTATTGTCAGTCATGTATCCGGTTGGTAAACCAGTAACGACAGTGTTTAACTCATCTGTAAAAGGGCCACATGGTTGTGTACTTCAGTCACACAAATTTGTTTTATTATTATTTTTTTTTTTGAAGAAATGCTTGTATTGGAGGAATGAGGAAGTTGAGTCAGACTACAGAGCTGTTGAGCACAGGTGGGGGGGGGGGGGACTTCATTTACATTCCATCTTTACTGTTCATTCACCTCCCACCTGTTTAGCTGTCTGGTTTCACAGTTAACGGGATTGGAAATGAACTGTTAGCTCTGGCCTCCGCACCACTGTTCTGAGCCATAATTAATACAGCAAAATACATTCTAAGGACTAATGCAAATTTCCATGGATGGATCATGTAAATATAGCGAAGCAATCATAATAACATTATTCTTCGTTTTCATATCAATAACTGAACATTAGTATTTGTTTGCTAGGAGACACGTTGCTTTGAAAGCTGAATTTTCACTAACCTCTATAATACCATGGTAGTCATTATTAGTCCAAAAGGGATCCCTGAAGCAGTGTGTCTGTGCAAACACAGCTTCCTCCAAGTGAAAGCCAGCGAGCAAGATGGGGTTCAAGTTCTGTTACTCGCTGCCAGAGCAGTCGGCTTTATTACTGTGTGCTGCAGTCTCTAATTAAAAACGTTGAGATTTGAAGAGCATGTAGAAATGCTGGGCTGTATGCATTTCAATTATTTGTACCCAGACCAACCCCAAACCACTCAGCACACTGATTTGTCCTGCCATTTAATGTCTTCTTCCCTTCTGGTTGTTTAATTGCAAGCTGTTTGAGGTAGAGTTAGAATTTTGAGTATAGAGGCTTTTTTGCAGTTTGTTGTGACCAATCAGCGTGTGTTCTGTGTACTGAGTTGTAAATGTCATGGCTGCATGTTGGCCGTGACACGTGCACCTCTTTCACTAGTTACCCTGCGCTCTTTGACCTGAAGTTGTAAAGTTCTCTCAAAGTGGCCTTTTATTTCCGCTTGATTATTTCCTAACATTTTCTTAAACGGAGAGATCGGGTGCTGCTCCAGATTAAGGTTTAGGGTTTTCTCGCTGTGCAGAGGTAACCACGGTAACGGCAGCGTCAAGTGTGGCCGCCTTCCACTCCGTGCTCCTAGAACTTCAGCACAGTGTTTCACATGGCATTCTTCATGTTGTCCAGAATTAGAGGCTGAAGTGTTTTTCTTTCAGTGTTACACACTTGAATCCGCAGTAATCCTACCAAGATGGTGTTTATTTTCTGTTGCAGCAGAACAATTGGGTCCTGGGGATTTTTGACAGCAGTCTGACTGTACGTTCTATTGGAGGGTGATCTTTGCTGGGTTTTGGTGTATTGGCGAATAGCAAGAGTCAGTGCTGCACATGGGTATAGAAGGTTAGGGCTGCACCATCATTTGGTACTTGTTTTTCTGTGGGGAGGCTTTTCCAAGTCTGACCCACCCCCCTGCTTGTTTGCTGATTTAGCTGTCTGTTGTCGTAAGACTCGCACTGCGCTCTTTGCGTTATTGTTTTAATTGATCCGCTAACACTCCACGGTTGGAATGCGCTCATGTTTATATAGCTCCGTATTCCTTCGGTGGAAGCCCAGTGCATCATTTAGAATGTTCAAAGTAAACACAGGCTGTAATTTCTCTCCGCATAAGCCCGTTTAATACCAGTCATTACAGGCGTTACGATGACAGTCCCGACCTTAAATTTCATCTTATTCCTCCTACAAAGGCATATCAACAGTGCAGTTGGTTGTGCTCGAAGTGTGTGACGGGACCCTGCCTACATGTTTAGGCTGTTTGTGGCTTGGTTCTGACCTAGGGGTGGGGCCCAGGGGCGCTTGCCTCAGCTGAGATCCAGTTGGCTCATTTAGTACACCCCCCCCCACCTGATAGTCACTAGCTGCTTCAGAGAATAGGTACATATCAATTAAAGAGAAATGGTAGACCCCTCTATGTTGTATATGGCTGACCCCTTTGTGACACCCCCATTAAAAAAAATTGTAGACCCGCTCCTTCTTCTCATGGTGTATAAACAGGCCGTCGTCACTAAGGTACCTGCCACTATGGATGCCACAAAAAGGCATTTGCGACTCTCCCAGTACCAGATGGGAATCGGCCTATTTTGCTGTGGCTAGAACAGGCACCGTTGCCGATTTGACGGTGTGCTAACCCACTGCGCCGACCCACTATTCAACCTTAATCCCTGAAATACTATCTGATGTTTGTCCTCTTAATGCCTCCGTTTAAGATGCTTTCTGTAGTAATGCAGGTTTTAATTACGATTTCCTAGGGGTTAGGCTTTAAGCCCTACTGCCCTGCTGACATAATTCACTGGGTGCTCACCTTTTATGGTGAGCATTTTTACTGCATGAATAAGCAAAAAAGAAATCAGTTGGATGACCTTTTCAAGACACTTTTATGCAATTATTTTTAAAATTAGTTCGTGTTGCAATACATTTTTGTGGTACTTAAAGCATTTGCAAAGGTACTTTTAACAGGTACTAATTGAGAAATATATTCTTGGTGTCTTATGGATCATTAATGTAATATTTTTGCAAAAAGGGTTTATTTAATGTTGTATTTAAATTAAAATAATACATTTTCTTATATGCAAATTTGCATTACTAAGTTTCTCTGAGTAATGTTTGCAATTAGTGATAGGAGACCTTGAATGTGTGTGTGCATGTGCGCATCTATACGTTTTTGTTTCTCTGACAATATTGCTAAATGTTCTTTTGACTATTTGTATAGATATTGATAGACAGGCTTAGAGGTCATAATGCAGCCTTAAATAAAGTATTAAATAAAACTTTTATAGTTTGACTGATGAAGAGTAAATGAAAGACTATTCATTTATTTTTTATTTACTTGTCAGATATTTGATTTTTAATGACTTGGTAGCTAAAGTTTAATGATTGTGGTTTACTCTGAATGATTTGGATCTATTAAATATAAATGAGTTTGGTGTTAATGGAATTTACAGTATTCCCCTAATCTCTGACAAAGCTGTGGGTGGCTGGAGTTCATCACTATGACATAGAACCACTAACCACATGAATACAACCAGCCAATGAGGGCACCCTACTTCTGTGATCGTATCACGATTAAGACGCCAAGGGCCTGTGTGTCTGTGACCGTATGAAGATGAACACGCCAAGGGCCTGTGTGTCTGTGAGCGTATCATAATGAACACGCCAAGGGCCTGTGTGTCTGTGAGCATATCGTGATGAACACGCCAAGGGCCTGTTTGTCTGTGAGCATATCGTGATGAACACACCAAGGGCCTGTGTGTCTGTGAGCGTGTCGTGATGAACACGCCAGGGGCCTGTGCGTCTGTGAGTGCATCACTATGAAGACGCCAAGGCTCAAAGACGTATGCCTATGTGACCAAAGTCTTAGTTCAAGGTTCTTACGTCCTGGACATAATTTCACTGCAGTATACTGAGCTAACAAGTATGTCCTTGTATCTGTGGTCTCAGGATGTTAGTTGTATTTGTGTGGTTGCTTGTTCAAATACTTGCCATACATTTTGCCATTAAGATGAGTTGGTTTGCCGGTTTGTATAAGCTGTAAAGTGTGAGATCTGTCCTCTCATTGTCTTCCTTTTGCTGTCTACTTGTGCACCAGATTGGTAAGTGGTCCACCAAAAAGTCTCCTGCCTGTTAAACGTTGTGTGGTCACATGGGATATTATTTTTGCTCCTTGACTTAGAAATATTAGCTTCGGTGAAGTTCTTTCACATTCTCTTCAAACTCAATTTCTCTAACAAAAAATAAGTGGATTTTTAAAGCCAGCTACCAGCTCTTTAGTGCACTTCAAAAGTTTTCTGTTAGAACCTATTCCTGAGTACTTCTGCTAAAGCTGTCTGTGTTTGAAATGGGGAGTTGTCTTTGTACTGCCTTTTGACATACAGGATTAACCACCCTTTCACATTGTGGGAGGGAAAACATCCAATATTTAAAATTTTTTAAACCATGAAAAATTCATTTTTGCGCATTTAGAACATTCTTCTCCACAACAGAGAAGGCTTCTTTGGGTGTAGTCGGTATAGTCACTCAGACAGAAATTAAAGGAGGGCACCATTGTACTTTGTTCACTGAACTTATGTGATACATGTATTATTAGTGTTATTACACTGCATTCTGCACCAACACAGCTTTCTTCATTTCACTTCAGTAATTGCTCGTGAATACAGCAGGTAGTGCTTATCGGTAATGTGCCTACATTTTTGAAGTGGAAACTGCCATGTTGTTAAGATGGCTTCGATAAGCATCAAGTGGCCATTTGAACGGCTTGCGAATTAGTCTTGACACAGTTTAGGTCATGGACTATGGAGTGAAGTAATGTGTGGGTTTTCAGTAGGAAGAAGAAAGATATTTCTGACGAAAGAGGTTCTGATGGTGCTTCCTAGTCCCTGGTTATTACACAGCACTTGATCCTTTCAAGAGCTGCTATACACAAAAGGTAATGTGCAAGAGTGTGTATGGTGTCATGGCAGTGAATGGTAGCAAGGGACACGGCTGCTGTTGAACCCTTAGTCAGGGGTGGAGAGAAGTGGCAAAGCTGTTGAACCTTTATTTTGAGGAGGAGAGAACTGCTAACGTGTACTTTATTCTTTTCTCAGGCACCTTCTTTGAAGACTCCATTGACTCGACCTGCAGCTTTCGAAAGGTAAAGATTTAAATTTTCTGGGCAGGTGTTTTATGGCCCACATAAGATCAGCCGTTTCCCCTGGTGAGGCAAATATAAGCTGTGTTAAGGCTGGCTATTAAACAGTGCACATAATACGGATGCTCTAACTGCAACATAACTGCAGGCGCTGCATCGCTGGTCACGCTATGCTTCCCTGCAGAGGTCTGAAAGCTTTACAAACTCCCCACTCTGCTGCATTACAGTACGGAGAGAACACATCTTCACTTTAAGGAAAATACGTTTGTAATAATGTCATGAAAGTCGTTCTATCAGAATAAGACCCCGTTCCACATCAGTGAAGATCGGAGCGGCCGTAACGGTTTTCGGCTTCACCGATATAGTCAAGGAGATGATGGTGAAAAGCACTGTCTGGAGGTTAATGTATTGTTTTGGAAATATGCATGAAAGAGATTTTTATAGCTATAGGAATAAAACTGCATGTGGGTGCAAGATCTTTTTTTTTTTTTTTTTTCTTCCTGTGAATTTTGCAGGATTTTTAGTTCATGATTTTCTTTATCAGATTTTGTCGCTTACAAATCCTTTGTTTAAAGTATGCAGATTAGGCAGCTTCCATGCGTCCGATTTACATAAATGATGTCATGCCACTTGACACAGGTGGCAGGATGTAAATGTAGGTGAGCAGCAGGTAAGGTTCATTTGTTCTGCTTTTGGCTGGCCCTCCTCAGTGCCTTTAATAATCTGCTGGTGTATCTCCAAGTGGTAATAAATATGCTGCAACACATAGATTATTCAGCACGAGTAATCTTCTCGTGTCCATAAACACATTTAATTAAAAAGAGGCTGGCGTGTGCGTGCGGCCGTGCGCGTGTACAGGGTCAGACAGCATTAGCGCTTTATTAAAGCTGCCCTAGAGTCCAGTGGAACGTGAACTCTGCTTTATTTGGCGATGAGATGAATGATAATTATGAAATGTTTAGCTCCTGTGTGTATCAATGAATAACCATAAGACATGAAGGGAATTTGATAAGTGTTTCATTTGAATGATGAGGACCTGCTTAAAAACTGAAGTGTGAGGTAGGTAGGGTTGATGGCTTCTGTTAAGCTGTATGTGTAAAGTTAAAGACAAGCTTTTATGTACAGCAAAGGTTAAAATGACTCACTAAGCCATTTATAGCTCAGTTATGTACTTGTGGCCATTTGCACCCATGAGGTATATTTAGTTATGTATTTGTGTAGTCAGCTGACTGTTTGTCCTTTAGTCTTAGTTAAGGAGAGGCTGTCAGTGTTTTTATGATTTTGATGTTATAGACACTTAACTGTCACCAAATTCCATGACTGCTTAGGAGTACTCAGCTTCGGGTAGGTTTCCTATCAACAGCATGGATAAGAAAGTTTCTTTTGTTATGAGGTCATTATTAGAAGCCAGGGACAGTTGTGCTTGCATCTTGTGTAGCCGCTTAGGCGTAGAGGATAGACTTTACAATCTGAATATGCACACAGTAATATGTCACATAATGTATTTCACACTTAATTTCACACTGTTCAAGCTTTTTATAGTTTAGTTTAAAAAAAAAAAAAAAGGTGTGGCTTTTACTGGACACTGCCTGTCATGTGACCATCAGTGGTGTCAGAAAAGAGATGTGTTGCCATGGTTACCATACAGCCCAATGCACCGGATATCTGTAATAAGAAAAAGAAAATGAATCTTTGAAACCTGTTACAGGTGTGGGTTGGCATTATCACATTTTCTGTGTTTTTGCTTGCTCAGTGTGTTGTGAGTGAATTTCTCAAAAATGTGCATACAGAGACCTGCCTCGATGGTAGGTTCAAATCCAAGATAATTTCTTATAAAATATACAGCAAGGCAAACTGAAAGAGAGACACTGAGTGAAAGTGAAGTCTGTGTGAAGACTAATTACTATCTCTGCAAGAAAATCTCATGTTTTTAGCTCATGGTGCTGAAGAGTCATCGAATAGAATTAAATGCTGAAAAAACAGTAAACTATACTGTTAATGTGAAGTGTAGTTGTATGCACGACAAAGCACAAGCAGTGTATTTTGTAACTATTTGGCTTTATGCCTATTTCTTTATTGGTTTTATGGAGACTGGATGTTTCAAAGTGCTTCCTGTAGTTATTTTTCCTGTTAAATTATAGATCCATTGTCAGCCCTGTTGACAGCCACTTTTTAAGTTCTGTATTGTTTTCTTAAGCATTGTGAACTTCCTTTTTTTTCCTCCCTTCACCCAGCCATGTGTTTGCCCTGTGCTGTGCAAATTGCAGTGTATTTGTACATCTGTGCTGCACACCTGGCCTAGCATCTGGCCTGGGCCAGGTGCTCAGTACGTGTGGTTCATCTGGCCCAGGGCCCAGTAAAGTGTGGATATCTACCTGCAGATTGGACTCTTGTTAATCAATGGCCTATCAGTGTTTTCGTTTCCTGTTGGCAAATAAACCCCAGTGTTTCAAGCTAGCAGATGCAAAAGCTTTCTATCTGGTGCACAGAATGGTGCTGTTTGCTCTTTCTGGCTCACGGGTCCTATATATCATCTGAATTCACACAAGCGTTCATACACAGCCCTTGAACAGGTTAAAAGGTTATAGCTTTTAATTTAATGATGCATTCAAACTTGAAATTACAATGTTAATTTATTTGCGCCTTCACTGCATGTGAAATATTGTATTGTGCGATCCTTAATGTGCTATATACCGTAAATTAATTAAAAGTCATTAATCACGTTACAAACATTAGTTTGTGCAGCTTAGTTTGCATAATTTTGTGGATGTCACATACTGTATTAACAGATGTTTTGTTTATGTGTGTTTTTAGTTAATTTTTGCGAAAGTCTTGCGTTGTGGAATTTTACTGATTTGTTGAAGTCTGTACTGGAAGGGTCATTATAATGTGAATATGGTGAAGGTGAAATGTATTGTAAAGGAATTGGTTACCTGAAGTACGGGTTACACCAATGATGTTTTCATCCCAGTTGTGTAGTTTTCCATTTTGTTGTTTGAATGGGTTCTTGCATCAAAGCTTGAAAAAAATGTTTCTGCTGGTTTGCCTCTGAAATTCAAAGTTAACTTTGGAGCAAGTGCCTGCTGGACATTTCATACATTTTTTTTTTTTTTGGATAAATGGGTTCAAATTGGGGGGGGGGGTACTTTAATTTAAAATGACGTATAATATGCTAAAAATGAAGTAATGCTGATAAGGCGTCTTAACAAATTTAATGTAATGTTTTTGCTAACCCCAGCAATTTGTGGTTTTGCAATTACTTTAGCTTCCACATTATTGCCTAAGTAACCGCTCTCTTTGGCTTCGTATTCAGTGACGTCAGTAATAGTTTTCTATTTTTGAGCTCTTTGTAGAGCAACAACAAATTTAAATCTAATGGTAATTGAATTAGTTACTGTCACATTTCTAATGATTTCTAGTGATTGTTGTCTTGCACGTCGTGTGTGTGTGTGTGTGTGTGTGTGTGTGTGTGTGTGTGTTACCAGTCACACACTCAAATGTCTATTTAAACTGGACCAGAGAGTGAAGAAAAAACAGACAGGAAGTGGTCAGTATATGTGGGAATTCCTTCAAGACTGTTGGAGGAGCATCTCAAGTGAATATTTATTGGAGCTAAAAAGCTGTTTTGAAAAATGTGAACCATAAGAGGGTTTTATATATTTAAACTATAAACATTTTTTTGCTCATACTACAATTCAACATTTTATTTTATATTGTTAATACTTTTATTATTCTATAAGGTAGAAAATTGTGAAATCTTTTCTCTGGCAAAGTATGTAAACTTTTTGACTGGTGTGCCTGGTGGCTTAATGGGTAGAACATCAGACTGGGATGCAGAAGGTTCCTGGTTCAAATCCCAGCCCAGTCACCAGGTGTGTCCTTGAGTAAGACACCCAGCGCTAGCTCACTGTAATCTGTATGTGAAATGTAAATGTCGCTTTGGATAAAATATGAAATGTCGCTTTGGATAAAATATGAAATGTCGCTTTGGATAAAAGCGTCTGCCAAATAAATAAAATGTAAATACACACACACACACACACACCTGTAAAAAGTGGACCTGACACATCATCCACACAAACGTGGTTTTTTTTTTTCTCTCTCTTCACCTCCTGTAATGGAGCTCAACAAGTTGAACTCCTGTGTGCACATCTCCAAACTTTGTTTGCACATGGGCTCTTTCTGTTTGCTCAAATTGTATAACATTTATTTCTGAATGCACGGGAGGCGCTTGTCATGCAGTGTTTGTTTGACAATGCGACAGCTTCTATGCACAGCATTTGGTAGCGTGTGGAAAAGAAGGTGAGCGGCTCACAGCCATACATAAAACAGTGGAGCGCTGGCTTTTCATAACACATAAATGACTTTAAAAGGTGACCGTACCCTGGTGCTTGATGTCAGCCGCAGTATCCACCAGTGTCACCTCCCAGGATAGCGTCTGCCAGCCACAGCTGAAATGCCTGGTGTCCGTGTGCTTAAGTTGGGAGTTTTACTTCTATTCATTCAGCATTCTCAGTGAATCCTCTACTAGTGCAACACAATATACACAGACAAAAACCCAGCAAGCAAGGTCACTTTTGATCATTATACAGCAGCACGGTGTACCACTGACTTTAAAGTTTCCTTTAGAGTTCAAAGCAGGATCTTGTAGCTTTCGGTATTATGGATTTCAGGCTGGTCCTGCAGGTTTGAATAAAGAATGGAAGTCACAAAGAGAATAAAGGAACAAATGGAAATAAAATGTCAAGTGATGGCAAGGACAATCCCCAAGATGAAAATGCGTATCAAAATCAAAACCACAACCGTGAGAATTGGATTTTTCATTGGTTTGCAGTGGTAGGAGTGGGCCTTTGACAAGCCAATCAGATGCAGCTTTCTGCCACCTCTAATTGCCTGTCTGGCGATGAGCATGAAAAACCATTTGTTAAGGGCTTCACTGCTACACCAAATCAAATGTGTTGCATAATTACAGCAGCCTTTTCATTGGCTTCTTCTCACTGATTTGGGGGGGGGGGGGGGGGGGGGGGGGGGGGGGGGGGGGGGGGGGGGGGGGGGGGGGGGGGGGGGGGGGGGGG
>JABJVR010002277.1:4069-17660 GCA_025773905.1 Chitala chitala
GTGTACAACAGGCACAGCACACACCAGTTAGTGTACAGCAGGCACAGCACACACCAGTTACTGTACAGCAGACACAGAACACACCGGTTCATGTACAGCAGGCACAGCACACACCAGTTACTGTACAGCAGGCACAACACACACCAGTTACTGTACAGCAGACACAGTACACACCGGTTCGTGTACAGCAGACACAGCACACACCAGTTACTGTACAGCAAGCACAGCACACACTGGTTAGTGTACAGCAGACACAGCACACACCGGTTAGTGTACAGCAGGCACAGCACTCACCGGTTAGTGTACAGCAGGCACAGCACACACCAGTTACTGTACAGCAGGCACAACACACACCAGTTACTGTACAGCAGGCACAGCACACACCGGTTCGTGTACAGCAGACACAGCACACACCGGTTAGTGTACAGCAGGCACAGCACACACCAGTTAGTGTACAGCAGGCACAGCACTCACCGGTTAGTGTACAGCAGGCACAGCACACATCGGTTCGTGTACAGCAGACACAGTACACACCGGTTCGTGTACAGCAGACACGGCACACACCGGTTCGTGTACAGCAGACACAGCTCACACCAGTTCGTGTACAGCAGACACAGCACACACCAGTTAGTGTACAGCAGGCACAGCACACACCAGTTAGTGTACAGCAGGCACAGCACACACCAGTTACTGTACAGCAGGCACAGCACACACCAGTTACTGTACAGCAGGCACAGCACACACTGGTTAGTGTACAGCAGACACAGCACACACTGGTTAGTGTACAGCAGACACAGCACACACTGGTTCGTGTACAGCAGACACAGCACACACCAGTTACTGTACAGCAGGCACAGCACACACCGGTTAGTGTACAGCAGGCACAGCACACACCGGTTAGTATACAGCAGGCACAGCACACACCGGTTACTGTACAGTACATAACTTTGCACGTTGGATTTTTAATGTAGCATTCCTTCAGTTGTTTTGCATTTTGCATTTTTTAATATACGTTTCTCATCATTTACTGACAAATGGAGGTGGAGAACATGGCACGCCCATCAGCCCTAATGAAGACTGATCTACTGCCACATCCTACTCTGCCTCAGTCCTGGATGACAGACTCCCACCATCCTACTGGATGACCTCATTAAAGTTGAATCAGACAGCCAGGACGTATAAAGAAATGAAGCTGCATCGGCAATGTTGGAGCAACAGTTATGAGACACAGATAGGTGTTAGTGAAATGCAGTTCTCTGGTGTGAGCACAGGGGACACCGGCTCTGTGTGACACGGGCAATGACTGAAGGAAAGGATTCTCACACTATCGTGAGGGATAGCCCAAAGCACCATCACCCACACAGCCTGGCCGATGCACAATGTACAGGTGGTCCCTGAGTTATGACTCTTTGATCTTACGATGACTATAGTGATACAACTAAATTTTGCGCGGCAGGCAAACGTAGCAGCGCAAAAAAAACCACATTCCCAGTGCCTACACGCAGTCTAGTCTGTGTCAGCCATTTCACATGTGCACTGCACAAATATAGATTTACAATAGAATAAATATGCAGTATCACTTCTTATGAAATCATTAAATAAATAGTGTAATAATATTACTGTTATTATAATTAATACATACTGACCGTATCACTTATAACATCAGGAGATATAAACCATAATAATGTGTCAGTTTATCATATTTTTATTATGTGTAATGCATTGAACAAACCCACAGGCCTAAAGTAGTCTATAAAAATGAATCACGGTCTCCTTTACTGGCTTGGTTCCCATTAGACCCCCCCTCCACACACACACACACACACACACACACACACACACACATACCACCTCCCTCAGGCTGTCTCTCTCTCTCAGCCTGTCTCTCTCTCTCTCTGCCCATCTTTGCTGCTCTCGTCTCTTCTATCCCTTTCAGCACTGTTTGACTCTGACAGCTCAGTCTCTGGGTAGCTAACAGGTATCAGTGAATGGACTGGAAATCCCTGGGAAAGTGGCAGGTCACAGGTTTTATGCACTGATGTGGACACGGTCATAGCATTAGCAACTTGAATAGAAGACGTATGTCTCTTTTGCAATGGAGATTATTGGCCTGAAATTTACTGACCAACTAGAAAGTATGGATTCTGCTATATGGTGGGAAAGATGAATGTCTTTATCACAAGTTCTTCACTCCTTTTTGAAACCTACAACCTATGGATCAAACACATTTCAACACAGGTCCTAGAATAAAGAATACAGTTCACACACATTCAGTGTTTTGGGCACAAATCTGTCTGTCTGTTTTCTGACACTGTGTCTTCTATCTGTCATTGTGTTTGTACAGCTCCTGACCCTGTCTTTCTTTATGAGTGTATATTGCTTCTTACTGTGAGTGTGTGTGTGTGTGTGTGTGTGTGTGTGTGTGTGTGTGTGTGTAAGAGAAATAGAGAGATTCTCCTCTTTTCTTCTTTAGTGTCACTCATCTAATTCCTGTGACGGCCTAGAAATTCCAAAAATGTATCAAATGTCATAAATCTCCCAACATTCCCCCATGCTTGTCTTTGTGTGTTGAGATGCCTACAGTAAAGAGTCAAGGAGCCACATGGCAGTCAGATGGAATCAGACCAGAACTCGAAGGCATGTAAACAGCACGTAAATATTTTATGTAACACAGTGTTTGCATAGTGCCTTCAGTTTTCATATGTGTGAGCCCCTTGTTGAGTTCACATTGACAGGCTTCACATCAGAAGCAAAATGAAAACATTTTCATAAAATTGTGTTTATGTTAAGCACTGGCTTAGTCACTGCTTACAGTCAGCTTCCCAAGGTTTCCAGTTCCTGTGGACACCCCCCATTCATCCCACCCAAAGGTAGCGCAGAACACCGGTGTGAGCATTAGCACTCAGGATCTTCTCAAAAACACTCTTTTCACTTCGTTGTACATTGACCATTTCTAACAATATACTCAATATTCATCACAACCTATAAAAGAACACTTTAGTTCCTTGACTGACATGCTCATCCAAAAGCATTTACAGAATATGACCATAAGAGTTCAGACAAAGCTGATCAGTTGAGCTTGTGACAGAGACGGTGCCTGATGGCAGTGTGCATTCACATCCCTCGTCAACATCATGCCATTCATGTTTAGCTGAATTCAGGATTTGTAAATGTACAATAGTCCAGTGGCTCCACATAAAACCACAGAAGTTTTTAATTAAAACCTTGCATTAACAATACCTTTCCTAATTTGATTATTTTAGATTATTCAGAAAAACAATGCATTATTTGCTGAATGGGATATCAGCAATGTAACTCTGGGGTCAACAGAAGGGAGCAGCTCGGTGCTTTCGTCAACAGTGCCGTTTTGTGAATGGCTGGACCTGCACAGCTTTGTGCTGTCGACACATGTGCCCTTATGCTTCTGAACAAAACCCTTTGCCCTTAAACATTACAATTTATATGTTTTTTTGGCTGAGAATGTCAAAGCAATAATCATGCAGTTTGCCCTGCCTCTGTATTTCTGGGGAGACTGTAATGTAAACATCATTTGTTGTAGCAATTTAGTTACAAATTATAGTAGCATATTGCACTTTTGGGTCTGCACGACGCAGACATGCCGGAGAGCGACAGGACATTATTCGGTTTAATCAACTCTGCTAGGGCGCTGTTAGCTGTGATGAAGTGTGTGTCTTCAAGAGGGTTTGAAAATACAGAAAGCTCCATGCTGGAGGGTCCTCTGATGCAGGCCCGTGGTTTATTTAGCCCCTAGGGTCTGCGAGGAATCAAAGCGCATGAGTGCATAGCACGTTATAATTCCTGCTCCGGGCTGCTGTCTTGTGGCGGAGTTTTATCACGACTTCTTTCCCATGCTAATGTGCTTTGCATTCCTGCAGACGATGCAGCGGATGAAACGGGGGCAGGGGGCCAGCAGATGAGAAGGATAAACAAGGAGGATAAACACTCAGCAGAACTGAGAGTGTGTCTGAGACTGTGAAAGCTGCCAATGGCTTCCTGTTAGGAGCCATGCTAAGACAGTCATGCTTAGAGACATAATAGGAGACCATTGCTTATAAAGCGATTCTAAGAGCCATGCTAACAGCTGTGCTAGCAGACATGCTAAGAGCCATGCTAATAGCTGTGCTAACAGTCATGCTAAGAGCCATGCTAACAGCTGTGCTAAGAACTGTGTTGTGAGCCATGCTAAGAGAGTTGTGCTAAGATAGCTATACTAAAAGCCATGCTAACAGCTGTACTAACAGTCGTGCTAAAAGCCATGTCAAAAGATGTGCCAATAGTAGGGTTACCAGACGTCTGGCAAAAGGAGGACATGTCCTCCTTTTTAACGTTGAGTCCTCCGTCTGGCAGGTAGTGGCCTAAAATGTGAAAATGTCCAGCTTCCTTGGTTTTATCAGTCACTGACTTGGCCGTGTTGTTGGCTGTAATTGCACGCCATCATCTCTATGTTCTAATGTTAAACAGCAAATCTGAGGCTCGACCCACTCAACCGCACGACACGTGTTCAATGCGTTAATTAGTGTGACCCTGTTTTAATAAATCAACACGGCTGTGCACACATGACACATCACCAGTTTAGTGTTCGGATATTTTTGTTCTTTGTCCTTCTTTTTGATCTTCGGTGTCCTCCTTTGTATATGCAGGTATGTGGTAACCCTAGCCAATAACTATGCTAAAACCCATGTTAGAAACCATGCCAAGAGAGTCGTACTAATAATTTTTTAAGGGACATGCTTGACCAGAGTTGTGGGATAGTCTGTCACTGCAGCAGCAGGGGCCTGACCTACATATATTAGACATAGCTGGGGTCTATTCTGTGACAATGTCCATATGTCAGGTTAATTTCAGGTGTGAATCTTTGCATGACTTCTGCTGGAATTAGGACCAGGACTTAGAGATGAATGACAAACCCAACAGCTAGCATAAGAAGGTGAGTAGAGCTTCTGACAGAGACCATACTATCTTTTCTTCAGAAAAGCAGACATCTGCTAGGTATTCAGAAGCACCTGCCATTTAGGCAGTGAAGGCTGGAGATACAGAAATGGACATCAATTTACATCACTGAAGATCATGTGTCTAAAATGTGCTTTTATTACATAATTTAGGAACACAAGATTTGTGTATTGTTTGACTATACACTTCAAAGATTTATAGACCAGCATATTTTAACTGAAAGAGTTTGGTTTCTGAGCCCTGCTCTGGTGTTGGACACCAACACACTGATATCTGCGCTGGAAGGCCGTCTCCGAAAGCTCTTCGGCCACCAAGCCATTGTTCTGACATGCTGCGACCTACAGAAATCTAAGATCTCACACAAACAAGATGGTCCACAAATAACCGTGTCACCTTTGCGGTTCTGTGGGCACGTCGAGACCCAAAAATGCACACATCAAAGTAAGAAACATGAAGGGAGAAGGGAAACACCAGAGAGAAAGTGTGCTGTCATCAGCCGTGCAGAGTGCTGTCAGCGGACACAGAGGCACGCTTTGTACCTCCCTCACTTTGGCTTCCAGCCAGCAGTATTTTTCAGAGGCAGAGCACAAGACAGCTTGTGTTTTTCAAAAGACCAGAGATCTTGCTTTGGGTAACTGTCTGCAATTTTTCCCACGAGATACATTATGGTGATAGTAACAGGCTGGTTACATAACAGTGCTGCACGTCTGGCTGTTTACACACACACACACGCCAATTAACGCTATGGCTGCACGCTAATGAGAGGGAGAGACGTTTCAGAGGTAAGAAAAACAAAGACACCCACACGTACACTTATGGGGTATTTTTAGGTGCTGCATTATTTTCATTCAGGCTAATATAGAATTTCACATTAAAAAGTGAATTTTTATTGACTTCAGGCTAAGTGCTTCACTCAACAGCTTTGTAGCTGACCTTTTGTATGACATTACTGAGAAGCCACCTGTCTACACTCTAACCCTCCACGTCTGAAAAAAAATACCTTCAAAATACATTTTTATTTGCAGTATTTTTGTGTCTGTGAATCTGAATAAAATAAAACTTTAATTAGACAGCTGTACCTGCTACTGGAATCACTCTGGCTGTGTACTCATCCAACAGTACGTGCTTATTACACTGTATCTTGAGGAGCACGAGGTGTAATTTACGTTCTGCTGGAGAAAAATATTCAATGTTTTCCAACAGGATGAGTTTAATACTCTCACACATTTCTGTAAATTATTTGTGCCTTTTTTAATTCTGTAGCTGTTTACAGTGTCCTTTGTGTCATGTGTGTTTGACCACCTGATGCCAAAATGATTTCATATGAGAAATTCATGCTCCTATACACACACACATGAAATATTAATTTTATTTGCCCCAGTGTAACAGAGGGGATGTTATGGACCACAGCTACTCGCTGAACTCTACGCTCTTCACATATCCCACTTTCACCACCAGTGGATGTTGGGTGCCCACAGAATTCAAGTAACGCTCAGCCAGAAAGGAGGGATGGAGGAACATGTCAGGAGAGATGGAGGTCCATGTCAGGGGAGGTCCATGTAAGGAGGGACGGAGGTCCATGTGCAAAGAGCTTTAACGGCAAAAACACCATCCAAAGCCAAGTACAGTGCAAACGGTCAACAAAGGCAGACAGTCCATCCAAAGGAAGGTATATACAAGGGCACACTGCACTAGCACACATACAAAGTGCCAGGAATGGGTACAACTAAACACAAGGCAGGCCTGGGACACTGAACACAGGGCAGGGTTAAACTGAGTACAGGGCAGGGTTAAACTGAGCACTAGAACACAGGACCTAGGGAGTGCCGAAAGCACAGAACTAAGTGATACAAGAAGCTTACTCTGTACTCAACATGCTGGTACAGTACCTCACCAAGCCTGAACCAGAACAACCCAGACAAAGGAAAACAGTACAGACTGAGCTGGAAACAGTCTGGGTTAGGGTTACAAAGGCACGACAAACATAGACAGGGTAACGAGACAGAGCTAACAAGGCAGAGCTAACGAGACAGCCACAAGACAGACTACACTAGAAACCAGTACTAAGACAGGACAAAGACAGTGTAAGAATCAGAACACATACAGGGACCTGATATAATCTAATAGGGAAATACAAAAAGACGTATCCAGGAAACAAGGTTAGCAGACAAGGAAATGGGACAGGGAAACGAAGAACTAAACAAGGAAACACCAAACATTCAACAGAGGAAAGGCGTGCGAGCCTGTACCTGGGTCACAGTTATCCAGCCGTGTTGTAAAACACACATTAGCATGACAAGCATAAACATTTCTCTATAATATTTGCAGGTTGTCATCACATAACCAGACAAGCATGCACTGCATCAGTTATCAAATAGTTATCAAATTTTGTTTGGTTTTCTGTTACCTGTTGATGTCCATGTCTCCCAGTGTAGCACCATGTGTTGTGTCTAGGGCATTCTGGGAAACTGTGTCTGTGTTTGACAATAGAATTTATTTGTCCTGGTATGTCCACCAGCGCACTGGAACACCCTAATAATCCATGTAATACCAGTGCTTAAGCATTAACAGATGAAGGTCATTAGCCTTTGTTATTTATATAACTTTATTTATTTAGCTGTAAGTTAATGTATATAATTGTGCCAGTTTGGAGAAATATTAGACAGGAAATAAACAAAATGTATAGACAACTGGACAAAAATATAGATCTCTCTCTTACACACACACACACACACACACACACACACACACACACACACACACACACACACACACTAACGTGCATGCTTGATTTGGACATAGCTCATTCACTTGGAGTCAGCTGGCACACTCAGTAAACATGTGCCCATGTGCGCACCACTCTGACACTGTGTTAGTGTGTGCTTCTGTTTTGGGCGAGGTGGTGACCCCCTGTTGCACCTTGTGACACACACGTCAAAGAAGAGCATTCTGCAAAAATGTCACAAAAAATCTGAAATTTAGCAGCAGCAACTGAGGCTAAAGAAGATGAGAAAAGAGTACAGGGGGAGTCAAAGCAGTGATGAGTGGATGACATCGGACTGACATCTGGGTTTTGGGTGCTCTGAAAAACCCCTACCTCGAAGAGCATGTTAGAGAACGTAACAAGCTACAACCGTTCTTCTCTAGAGAAGAAATGTCTAGGACACAGAGACCTGCATCACTGTTCCTGGTTCCATGACTTATTCTCTTATTTAGTATGTAACATGGGAATATATATATAAGAATATATAGTAAGGAATGCTGAAAACGAACACACTAAAGTTCTATTCATCCATACATGGCCCAGCCAGTTTTTTTTCTGTTCAGGATCACAGGTGGCCCAGAGCAGATTCCAGACAATCTAGACTGCAAGGCAAGGGACACCCTGGACAGGACACCAACCCATAACAGCATTAGTACACTTAGGGATAGAAAATGTACCAGCATACATTCACTGTAACCAGAGCAGGGTCACTTCTGTGCATGTGTGCGAGGGTGTAGCCTGTGATGTTGGGAAAAATTTTAAAACAAGGGTTTTTGAGTTTATATTTACATATTGACCCATTTCTGAGTCACAGTTAGGATCAAGGGCATTTTTGTGTGAGTCATAAACAGAAACACACCAACAGAAAGCAAAGGATTGCGTTTGTGCCTGGTCTCAAAAGCCAGGTCTGTCCATTTAGCTGTGAAGTGAAAGAACAGTAAATTGTGCATCAGAGAAAGACAGAGACAAATCTGCTCCAACGCCAAAAGAAAAAAAAACTGAATAGTATGCTCTCACCATATAAGCATTTGTTTTCACCTCAGTCAATCATTTAAGAAAAAGCATCACATTTAAAGCATGGTTGTACGTTTAAATGTCAGGTGACAACCGGTCTTCAGAAAAACTAAATCAGGTCATGTGATGTCTACTTTAATAGTGTTTTTCTGCACCTATCATTATCTAGAACCTAATAAGCCACTATTAAGTTCCCGTGACACATTTTATACACTTATCTATATTAGTACTGTTACTACAGCCCAGGAACATTAGAGTCTGCTTTATTTACATCTCTTTCACATGAATGCTGGCAAATGCATCAAATCACCTATATTTTCATGAATGGGTTTTTTTTTTTTTTTTTTTACACTGATGTCAAATGCATGTGTTAGATATGCAAGGCATCCAGAAAAAGACAATCTGTAATGACACCAGTAATCTATGCATAACATACAAAAGGTGGACGTCTGTTGTACAAAAGCCAAATACATAAGCATAACTCTATTTTTAAACGTTTTATTATATTGTGGATAGGCCTGTAATTTTGGGTAGCTGGCATTTGGACTGAATCAGATGACGGGGGGAGTACATTACGCAGGTTGTCTTAAAGTGGATGGTTCTGTTGAGACAGGGCACCTCTGTCTTACAGGTTGTGCTTCACTGGGAACTCGTTGGGTATTCATGGCAAAGAACTGAGCAGTCAGTGACCTTAAGTTCAAAGTAAGACCCTGAAATGTTTGAAGTGTCTACTTTGGCAAGCCAGCAAAACATTTAACCAATTAAAAGTGGAATTACAGACAAGGTAAAACTCAAATTATCAGTTTGGTAGGCCGTTTTTCACCACAATTCCAAATACATTGAGATGTATTTACTTAAACTGTTCCACTGTGAGTTCTGTCATCCTTTTAGTTTATTTTACTTACAGGGAATCTTTTCACATGTCAGAAGCCCTGAATTGTAATTGTAAAAACAGATGGTGTGTTTGAAATAGTCGGGCCGATTACACAGCTGAGCAGTGTGAATGGCAGAGAACTGTTTGTGAGTGATTCTTGGTGAAGAATCTGGCTGCAATGCACTGAATTCACTTGAGAGCACAGACATTACACAGCATTAAATATAACACTGGGGCTTTCATGGCACAAAGACAAAGGAAAATCAGAATAAGGTTCAATATTCACATTTGCCAGTATAAAATCTTTACTATGTAACCTTTACCATATATTAAATTGTCTTTCCTCTTCTTAAAAGTTTTAATTACACTCATCTATTTATGTTAACTCCTATAATGGAAGAAGCCTGGTCTTCCTAAAGGGTTATGTTGCCAAAGACATCAGTTCCTCAGGGACCTTAAAATCAGATGCCTTGAAGGACCTTTCGCCGTGGGTTATGGCCACTGAGCCTCTCCAGACATGTGAGAACAGCACAATTTCAAGGTGTTTTGTACGTGTCACACGAGCACGTGGAAAGAGAACCAACCTCACAGTGTCAGAGAAGCTCCTTGGAGAATTTTCATTGCTTTAATGATGACAAAAGGCAACACTTGGCCAGATGAGGGACAGACTCAGGAACACACAGACACACACACAGACACGCACCATGTCCACAAAATGCAGCATACCATGGACCAGGGACTCTGCTTCAGCCTAAACATCAGATTTTGTGCAGCCATTGGAAAAAAAAAAAAAAAAAAGTAAATAAATACACAATGGAGGAGGAGTACACGGCCACAGGTGATGGGGTAGGACTAAAAAACCATGATATTAAACAGGTGTGGGGTTCAGTGTTGGCTGCATGCAAAAGCTCAGGACTTTAGGTCCCTGACTGTTAGGAACGTCCGAACCACCGTCTCAAGAAACGTGTAAAATGAGACAAGCCAGCAGTATTGAAAACAAAATGTGTCCTTTAATCTACTGTGAAGGACCTGATGGCTAGTCTAGCCTGCTGTGAAGGACCTAATGGCTGGTCCAGCCTGCTGTGAAGGACCTAATGGCTGGTCCAGCCTGCTGTGAAGGACCTAATGGCTGGGTTTACCTTTTGTTTTGAACTGAGTGGAAGCCCAGCAGGGTTCTGTGCAAAGTCACTGATTAAAACCTCACTGGAGCAAGACGTGGGCACAGATACAAAAAGAGCATGAGCACAAAGCTAATGTGTGCTGGTTATTGTGGCACTGGGAAACAGCTCACACTGGGAAACTAAACCTGTCCTCAAATTATCCTCATATGTTATACTGCTGTAACACAGAGGGAAAATCATTAAAACAACGGTATTCTACATATTCACTCACCTTTATTGTTTGAAGTTAATCTTTTTAATCAGACATTTAAATAGTTTCACAGAGGAAATAATGGAATAAATTCAAGGAAATAAGACAGCAGGTTGAGGGGTTCTTTAAAGGAGAGGAAACATAAACTTCATGATGAGAGGGAAAAGGTCTATCTGCCACTTAATAGTGACCTGCATCCATACTGTAAATACCCCCCACCCAACTCGCACCCATCTCTGCTCCTTTGAAGTGGTGTCATATGAACATGACTGAGGTTCCCACTAACCATGAGAAGTCTGACTGTAGTGAGAGGCGCTGAGCTGAGTTTTTCCTATGGTACCTGAGCAGACGTGATTGCTGTGTTTTTGTGGCAGCTCAGCAGAGGTGATCTGTTTTCTGTGCTAGCTAACCAGAAGAGATCGCTGCTTTTTGCAGTAGCCGTTTGTGTTCTGAAAGACAAACACGGACAGGTGAGAGCGGGGAGAAGGCAAGGACCACAGCACTGACTAGATAAGCTTTGATACCTTCCTACACAGCAGTGATAGGTGATGCTCTGCATCATGTCGCACCCATTTTCACCTCACTCTCATACACCCCATCCCCAGCCAGCCTTCTCTCTTCATAGTAAGATATGTAACCCCTAAGGCTGACAGGCACAACAAAAAAATTGGGTTGGATTGGATATTAACTCTAAATTTTCTTGCTAAATGGCCCTTTTTCAAAATCAAATCCAACAGATACAAAACTTCCACTATTAAGAACTCATATGAACCTGAAAACAAACACCAGAGAAAAGGTGAAGGCAGCATGACGCTGCTGTAGATACACATATAAAAGTTTCACTGCATATAGTAAATTGAGTTTGCTTCTATGTTACATTTAATGTTGGCCTGATTTGTGCAAGTGATATCGCCTGGGCAGCCAAAGATGTGGAGATTCTCCTGACCTGCCAGGCAAACAGCAGAGAGCACCAGCATCACACCCCAACACTGACATGTACCGTATAAGGTTACTTACATGGTCAGCTCCAGGAAATACAACTATTAAATACATTACTTTAAAATCCATTCTTCCTGCTAATAATTTGAATGGAATCTGTATTCAATGGACAAGCTGTTTGTGTCCAAGAATTCTTCCACTATTCTGACTGTACAGTATGAGTCTTACTAGTGACTGCAAGTCATTTGTATTTCATTACCCCCTCACCACCCTGCCATCATAGTTCATATGCTTAACACACCTCTACAAATCATGCACATTTACATGTGGCAGGAAAGTCAGCTGGACTTAAACTTGCATCATGGTTTAAGTCTGTAGACTAGAGCTATGGCCATATTTTACTTCATCCTTCAAATATTGAATACATAAGCCATTTGACTTAAATTTGAAGTCCAAAATTTGTTTGGATCTGAATCTAATTTCTCTGAACTGCAAAAATTAGTTCTTACAAATTATGATTTTATGGAAAGCTATCAATCTGAATATGACACCAATGATCTTGTTATATGCCTCTTAAATCAGAATGACAGGCTTATTACTGAGGTCTAGTAAACAGAAGCCAGAGCCAACTATTACTGCCCATAACCACCCTGGAGTTGAAGACATACAAGCCTCTACTTGTATAGAGTTAAAAAATAAAAGCTGAAGCCCAGTTAAATGAAGTGCTGGCCTTAATTACATCTGATCTCCCATGACACCTGGCCCCAAATTCAGTATAACATTACCTTTGTGATGTGTAGATCGAGCAGCATTTCCTGCATGTTCATGCAGGAAATGTTTTAGTGGCTATCCAGGCTAACTTTAAGTAACAGTCATATTTTAACCCAAGTAAACAGATCACCATGTTGAATAAAGAGCCATGAAACTCATGTCACAGCTAACCATATACTTAGTTTGGTGGTGCTTCCATTTATGCCTATTGCTTAATTACCTTGACATACTCAAAGTGTTACACCAAGAACTGTGTGGTCCACTGCAGTCCAGTCATTCCTGGTCAGCATCAATACCCAGCAAGCCCTGCATTAACACCACAATACACATCTGATGTAGGTGTAGGGTCAATGAGACCAGAAAAGCAAGTGATTAAATGCAGTTCCAATTAAGTACTGGAACCTGAAATACCTTCAGGTCATAGTTTTCACCCATAATCAGAAATATGCCAAAAACCAATGGTCAGGGAGACAGGGTTTTCAGACATGAACTTTTATTTTGGCTGTACAGTGGACATGCTTAGCCTAGGAAAAAGCCTGCAGAGAAATAATAATTAGACCATAGAGCCCAGTACATCTTAAGGTCAAGCCTTAAGGCAAAGCAACAGCACACCTGTGATCCCATGACTCAAGGGCTCTTGCCAAGTCCAAGATGAGCAGTCCAAGGCTTCCCTTGGAACGCAACAGGACCCACAGCCAGAGGTACACCTTCAATAGCAGTGAAAGAAATAAGCATCATAGATTGGTGGCACTGATGCCATAGAAATGAAAGCAAGTTTACCTGCTGGGCCCTCCCCAGTTACACCACAGCTGGAGTCACAGCAACTGCATGCCTGGTCATTCCCATCTATAGCCAGCCACCTAGAAGTAGGCCAGCTGAGCAACTCT